>UXGC01000365.1:0-136448 GCA_900480045.1 Eurytoma adleriae
ATATATATATATATATATATATGTGTGTGTGTGTGTGTGTGTGTGTGTGTGTGTGTGTGTGTGTGTATCTTAATACGTATACAATAAACAAAATTCATTTAAGATTATTTAAAACCATTAACATCTATACCGCAATTTATAAAACATAATGTCTTAAAGTTTAATTAATTACAATTTAATATCGGAGAAGAATGAATTAATAACAAGGTGGTTAAAAGAGAAAAATTAATGTTTCAAACCAACTTCACCGACATTTATCATTACTCGCACAGTAACTGCCTGTTTTTCACAAACTTCATAAGTCGCACGATCCAATCGTGCGCGACAACAACAATAAATGGAGCGACCTCGAAGATCGCCGAAGGACACGCGCATGAGACAAACAGCAGGTGCCCGCACCCGCTTAAGCCTCGTCGTTGTCTCTGTCCCCGAGCTCCTCGCGTATGGCCTCGAAGTCGCTCTCGTCGATCGCGAGGGTGAATAACACGTTGGCGAGGATGTTGAGGTCGACGGGGCTGATGTCGACGAGGCGTGCGAGCCTGGCGGCGAGGCTCTCGGCGACGCACCGCCTCAGCTGGACGAAGAAGCAGGCGCACACGAGGACGGCGGCCGCGAGGAAGCCCGCGTCCGCCTCCAGGCAAAGGAAGTCTCGGCAGTCCGGGCGCTCGCGCTCCAGCCGGCGGCCCCGCGCCATGAGGTGCAGCTGTTCGAACAGCTCGTCGTGGCGCAGGTACGCCACGTCCAGCAAGTGGAGGGAGGTGTCGCGAAGGAGGGGTCGCTCCCCCAAGCCCGCCTCTTCCAGCAGAAGCTCCATCACGTCGTAGGGCAGGGAGACCGGCATCCGGAAGTCGAGGCTCTTCAATATGCGCATCTCGCAGGCGAAGATCACCGATTTACTGTACTCGCGGTCCGGATCGATCGAATTCATCAAGGACTGGATCTGCAATAGCACGTATATTCTGTCAGGACCGGAGTTATATTCAAAATGTAATTGTTCAGAGGGTAAAAAAAGATCATCACTCAAGACTGAAGGTGTTAAAAAAAAAAGAATACGTGAAATTTATCGTAAAATCAATCGCCCACCTCTTTAATGCCAAGGCCGGTTTTGTAAAGGTCGATCTTACTGGCGATTTGCAGGCAAGAGGCGGCGATTAGTTTTATCTGCCCAGCCATCTTCTCGGCCTGGCCACGCACCGAGTCCTCGTTGATGTTTGAACCCAGCTCCGTTAGCAGCTCCCAGAAGAGTTTTCCCAAGTAACGGTCCAGCAGGTGTACCGCCAGGTACCGCGAACGCGGCTCCACACTGAATCCCCGGCTGGACACGAAGATCATGCGGATCATGTCCGGCTGCGCTCCTGAAAAGCGTGAATCAATTACGATGCTTCCTTCCATAAGTTAAAACCAAATTTTGTTTCGATTTAAATATGATTCCGTGCAATAAGTTTCTACTGAAATATCGGCAAGCTTAAGTTTGAAAAAATAATTTTATATTATTTCACCTGCAAATGGAATATATAATTCTTTGCCTTCCGTGATGGTCTGTAGCTCGTTTTCTATACTCTCGCGGACGTATTTCAACCAATCTTGTAAGTAAGGACCTGCGAAAGTGGTTTGCGTCACGTTAATTTAATTAATTCACAACTTATTCATTATACATATGAGTTTTTTAATAATGGATGTTATTGTTTATTTAAACAAAAGCTCAATTTTTGTGATTTTACCAATGTACGACTTATCCAAGTTCGATGCCATTCCACTTTTCGCGAAAATCCAAATGAAGCTGCTTGCTATTGCTATACCCAATATCCTACCTATATACCTACACGAGATGATATTGTGATGAGTGCATACACTTGTGTATATAACATTATATCACATGCTAAGCTCTCCCTAATTTAGAGACACATTGTCGGCAAAGATCGCGCAAGCGCAAGCCTAAGTTGCACCTTTCCGCGTAAGATGTCACGTTGCCTCCGCTAGCCGCTCTGCACGTACACGTAACCTCAAAAGTTTACGCAGTGAGTAGTGACTGAGAAAGTTATAATTCACTGAAAAATATATTGTTGAAATTACGTGACAATGGCTGTAAACGTACAGATCTATTAAGTATAACACTCTTGGATTATTTTTGCATTGTGATTATTAGAACTAATGTTACCAGAGATTTAAATTACTTAACCTAGAAAATAGAGGGAAATTGTTTTGTAAGTAAGAAAAAGGATGTCCAACTTTCTGCTGCGTTCGTTTGTTCTTGTGCCAAAGTGCACGAGAATTATACCATTTCAGGTATTATATTAATATTCTATTACATACAAAATTAATTGAAAAAATTAAAGTGAAGGGCTGTGCTTGTGGGTACTAGCCGTACCTTTATATTTGTTTAAACAAAACAATTTATTTTTACAGATTTTTTCAATCAAATATACAACATTTTTATTTGTTTCTTCTAGAGTCGGAGTATCAGCATAAGTCAAAGATTATCTCAATTTATTGGAAAAAACCCTAGAGCACCCAAAGACAGTAATAAAACTCCTATTACATGGAGAACTATTGCATTAACATGTGTTGTAGGTGGTTCTTTCATGGCTTACATGTTCTATTTGCAACGAGAAAAGGATTTACTAATTGCTAAAGAGCGTAGACGACAAATTGGCAAAGCTGCAATTGGAGGGAAATTTGAATTAATCGATACTCAAGGAAATGTAGTAAAGTCGGATGATTTTTTAGGCAAATATGTGTTGATTTATTTTGGCTTCACTCACTGTCCAGATGTATGTCCAGATGAACTTGAAAAATTGGCAAAAATTGTCGATCAGCTTGGTAATTACTTTTGTTGAATTTAAAGTCCTAGTAGTTTATAATTACAATCTTTAATATTTTACTATATTTTAGACAAAAATTTCAACTTACAAGTTGTGCCCCTATTTATAACTGTGGATCCTGCTAGAGATACTGCGGAAGTAATAGGGAAATATGTGAAGGAATTTTCAGATAAATTTATTGGTTTAACTGGTTCAAATGAACAACTAGAAAAAGTTTGTAAAGCTTACAGAGTATATTTCAGTAATGGACCAGCTGATCAAGACAATGATTACATTGTAAGTGTAATATGTCAATATTAATTATTTATTGCCACAAAATGTGTTAATTAAAAATTAATATTATTTTAGGTGGATCATACAATCATTATTTACTTAATTGGTCCTGATGGTGGATTCATTGATTATTATGGTCAAAGACACGATGCTGACAGTGTAGTTAATAGTATTATTGGTCATAAACTGACATTTGACAAAATAAATAATGATGATTGGTTGACCAGTTTTCTAACCTCATCGAAGAAAACAGAAAAGACAAGTTAATATTTAAGATTAATGTTAATTATTACTTACAGAAGTAGCTTACAAATGCTATTTACTGGTGAAGTAAGCATTTTGTAAATATGTATTTTTTTAATTATACAAATTTCTTATAATTTAATTCAATTAGATTTTATTAAACGTAAAATTGTTTTATTTATAACATTTTTATAATCATACTTTGTTTTAGTAAGCATTTATTTCAAGTTCAACAAAAAAGAAAGAAGTTTGAAGGACTCGGAAGAAACTTATGATATATAAATAACATTCTTAATTTGACGTTAATTCTTTTTAATTTGACAATATTAAACATACATTCGTCGACATTTATGCTGTTTACAATTTCGGTATTTCACAATTAATACATAGAGAGCTTTTAAGGAGTTTTTCCATAAATTTTATTCAAAAAAGAAAACTTGTTATTTATTTGTATTATTCTTCGATATTGTTTATTTGCACATTTAAGCATTAGCGTAATCAATTTTAACTAATTAATTATTGTAAAAAGCACGATTACAAAACATCTTCCGTATTTTAATTTGCAATGTTCACGCAAATTATTGCGACATTTTTTTGTAATTTTTACATGCAAGATATTTTTTTCTAAAAATATAAATATGTCTCAATATCAGTACAGACCTTATCGAGTTACGTTTTATAAAATGTAAAGTCACTTGTTATCGTAGTATCGTTAAAACGATTCGATTTATCGTTAAGGAATCTTGATGATTCTTTTGTTACTTTTTTGCTCATCTTTTTTAACAGAAAGTTGCAATTATTTACGCAGAGTGTTCTATCGATTATCTAGCTAGTCGTATGTACGATAGAACGACTTCATGATATCGCGAAGTAAAAGTACGATATCACCACGTTTTAATAAACGACAAACTTAGATAATCTTCATATTATAATAATTGATGTAGTCATTGGCCCTTCACTGTTGTTGGCACTGATTTGCTCATATCGCTTTTGAAAAAAACTGTGGTCTGATATGAATTTTTAAGAACTATACTATCTCATTAAAAAATATAATTCTTTGTTAATAAATTCTTCTTATAATTGTTTCGAATTCTAGCCATGAATCGCAGAGACCAGTAACAGAATTTCCTATCTCACCTTATGTATAAAAAACCACACCACTTTCATTCGTGTATCCGACTAAATTACGCAAGGTAATGCGAAAATGATTAATTTATCGATCACCATCAAATGTTAAAAAATTAATTTTGTTATACTATCTACGCGTATATTATACAACATATTTTATACTAAAGAGTTGTAACGTATCAGAGAAAGTGTAATAAACACTTATAAATCATTAAACCTCTTTTTTTTTATAAAAACGAGAAATATTTTAATTTATTCGAATTTCTTGTTTCTTTTAATTTTCATAAGCCATATTTAGAAAAAGATAATGCTATTATCTGACTAGTAAATATAGGATCTAGCTTTATCATCGGACACTTTCTTCGACTTTTGCGATTAAGTGCCAAATTTATAATTTTACAGTATAATTTATAATATATTTAAAGTAATGATTAATGATTAATTTTTAGTATATAAAAAAAACGTATAAAACCTAAATATTACGTAATATACGGCGACATTTAAGTGAGCTCATTAAATTAATTTTAGCCAGAAATATCGTATTTTTTGCAATGTAAAAAATATTTTTATTTTCTTATTTGTAATTAACTATACTATAATTGGTCTCTTTCATTCCACATTTAAATAAGTCACTTCGTTCCTTTTTCTACATGAAAGCTGATTATATAACATTTACAATTTTAAATTAAATAGATTCGTGTTAAAAAATATGTTTGTATAATTCCAACATTAATGAATTTTCGACTCTGCTTTACCCACTGATGAAAAAAAAGAAATTAATTATTCATGACTGTTACCTACATGTGTCAATTTTAAAACGTCGAAAAAGGGGATTTACAGATTCACGTGGGAAAGAATGCTGTACAATCTCAAACACGCGATTTAGAGACTAAATAGAAGTCTGAGTTACCGCTCCCAAATTTGCTATTTCTCTTTTCCTAAATTTTCGGTCCGAATGTATTATTCAGTAATGAGTTAAAGTGCAGTAACTGACTTTTCTATTACTTATTCAAAGTTTACTCCATACCGTGCGTTCATATTGTGATGATATTACACATGAGTCGTATTTTTTTCATAGTATTTACAATTTCACATACAGTTTTACACAGCCGTGTCGCATATAACTTATAATCATCCACTAGACCGTGCGTTCTAGGTTTATATTTTGTTTTCAATCGCATTTCTTATGAGGTAGAAATAAACGTATCGCCTATGTGAAACGCATCAGATGGATTTGTCGACTTGTCTTTTCATTCATTCACTTTTACACCAAAACGTTCGATAAATTTTATTCAACTACAATCACTATGATAAAAACATGTTGATAAAATCTACACTATAATGATCACCATTAGACATTTTTTCAATTGACGGACGGCGACAAGTTCTTTCTTGAATATCCAACTGTTACTATTACCAACCGAGCCTTTTGTACATTTTTAAATCGTCAAGGAAGGGATGGCCGAATTAGGAAATATGGAAGGGTTTCCGAAGCAGTCCTTCTTCTAGAAAAAATGATGTAGAAATCATGACTGACGTTGCTGACGTTTAATTTTGTATATTGAATGTTTACTTAGAAAAATTGAAATTCAGCACAATGTTAGCAGCATCTATAAATAAGCATAACTTCTATTCATTTTTTCATTAACTTCTATTTCATTTTTTCTTAATATCCTAATCAGTTGATTAAAAATGTCCATAACTAGTTGCACAATCTTCCATCTCTTCAAATCGCGAAGAAAATATATGTCCGTGATAACACCTCCAAGAAACTTCTTGAAGAAATCGGCTTGTCAAGGGTTCGTTTAGACGTTGAAACCTATGTAATTATAAAATATTTAATGCATCACTTTAATTTAAAATATTAATTAAAACAATATTTTTTTAATATTAAAAATATTTGTTATAAAACAGTATGGCATATACAATAATTTTTGTCTAAGGTAGGTATTTTAAATCTCTTACTAAAATTTGCCATCGCTTTTCTTCCAACACTACCTAGCTATACCTATAATCTAGACTGAAATTACTCTACAATGCAATGCATACAATTTTATTAAAAAATATATAAAATTATTTAATTTTTTTTAACAATAACAAAGCGATATCAACATTTAATAACTATTTAAGTTTTAACGTAATCCTGACCCCTTCAGTTAGATGAACGAAATGGCTCGGCTGGTAAAGCGAAACGTCGGGTGCGAAAAATTCGCGGGCACGGGATGAGCCGCGCCGGTCAGGTACAAGTTCGATGCCTTACGAAGGATCGACCTCCTCGTCGAAGGTGCCAGCCGAAATGGATTTTCGCGCCCCAGTGCGCGAGCCGTGCAGGTGGTGCAGCTCGTAGGCCAGCTGGCAGCATTCCGAGTCGCTCCAGCCGTGCTCGTCCCGGTAGTTGTCATGGTGATCGCATTTCTCCGGGTCGCCCCCGCCGCCCGACGCGCCGCACTCGAGCTCCGTCATCTGCAAGATCGATCGGCCCATTTTATTTATTCCAAATGGATTATTATTTATGCTTTCATCTGCAATTAAGTGCGTTCGTTCGAGCTTTCGATGATTTTATCGCGCCGTAATTAAACTGACGATAAAACTTGCGTTTGTAGGTATAAATAAATTTGAATGACTGGACAAATTGGTTTTATGTAATTGGTTGAGTATTTCAAATAAAGGGTCTGCAACTAAAAGAGGAATTATAGAATTTCGCTGATTATCTAATAGTTTTTTTCGCGCTCATAATTTACGAATTAGATTTCCATAGAGGATATCAACGCGCATCTTTTGTGTCTTTTTTTGAGGATTGAAGTTTGTTAAACAAATTTTGTTTGATTGTTTTTTTGTTTGCTTGTTGAAAGAAATTTTTCCTCAAAAGTTTTGAGTAAACACAGATGGAAAAAATTATGTTCACAACAATGATGAGCACTAAATTAAGGAAACTTTTATACGATATTGGAAGATAAAATGTTTATCAAGTATGGTATGTATGATTGACAAGTTTCCAGCATTTACAATTATATAATTATTATCGATAATGTGAATTGATATCGTCTAAGAATCTTGTACTGTTATAAAAAAACGATTATAAACTTGAAAGTAATCCGTGTTTACTTACAAAAGCTACCTTGAAAAAAATTGTAGCCGCATCTTATCAATTTTGAAGTTACTGCGATTGTATATATTATATACATTTATGATTAATCTAATCAGATGTATATTAGTCGATTGAGGAAAAATGAGGTACACTCAATCGAACTCTTTACATAAATGCACTCTCCCGATAAAATCCGTAATATGTAATTCTTCCTCTGTTTATGACTTAACGTCGAAGATTGTTGGCAATTTATGTAAAAAAAATTCCGCAAAATTTTGAAAATCGCATGCATTATTCAAGTTTTACGAACATTCCGATATTTATGCCGCAAACTCATTTGGACTTTCCATTCGGCGAAGTAATCGTTATTTGTTTCGACATGAATACATTTTCCATTTGGCGAAACTATCCTATTTCTTTCGACAGGTTATTTATTCAAAGTACGAGTATTTCCTTTCTTATTTTTCAATTTATGTATATAAAAAATTTATTCTCTCGCAAATGGAATTAAGTTCAAGCGTAAAGTAAAATGCACGTCGACGTGAACAAATTCTCGTATAAAATGATGTGTAATTTTTAATGCGGTACGCAGTGATTTTCTTAATGCTACTTGACCTGTATAAAAATTACTGCAATCCCAATGCATTGTTAGCGTAGTGCCAGTGCGATTGCGTACAGCGCTAACTGACTTGTTATTACTTTTTTATACTATTTCAATTTGCTCACGTCTTATGCTTTTACTAGTTTGTTTAAAATTTGATTTTCACAAAATTTATTTTGAAAATGCTCTTTCAGATTCTCCTTTTATTTTATAAATCCTCTTTGCGCATCCTTCTGTATTTTTACTTTTAAAAATCTTTTATTCCTCTGCTGATCCCTAAATCCTTCTCTCTTTGCCGGAACATCGGCCCAGTTTTTGCTGGCCTAAAGAAAGCCCGAGTTTTCTATTTTTTAGGAAAAACAGTGCGGCCGCGCCTGAAATTGCGGAAAAATTCAAATCCCAATAAGCATTCCAGGCGTCCGGCCGTGCGGTATGCAACTCACGTGCGAGCAGAACGACAGGAGGCTCTGGTCCATGTTCTTGCAGAGAGCCGGCGAGGAGGCGGTGGGCTGGTGGTGGTGGTGCTGGTGTCCGGCCATCATGGCCGCAGCTAGATGGGAGGGCTGGCCACCCGTCAAAGGTCCGTTGCTGCCTGCCACCTCGAGGTAGCCCCTGCTGCTCGCTAGACTGCCGCCCCGCGTGCCGATCGCAATGTCTGTCGGCAGAAAGCACACCCTTCGTGGATACGAATATTCTCACGAAACCTGCACACGCAGCCGCGTGCCTGCACGTCTTTTCCGGGACTTCGGAGTTAATTTGAAGTTTAAGTAAATTTTAAAGGTTTTCTTTCTTTTTTATTTTTAAATTAACTGTACAGTTGGCGGTCGAGGGAGGAGTTATGTTGAAATTGAAGAAAATTTTTTTTCGAAGAATTAAATAGGATTAGGTAAGTGTTTAATTAGGCTTGTTGTGTGCTACCAAAAATATAATACAGTAGAGGTAAGTCGGTATTAAGATGGAATAATGAATGTTGTACCAATTTAGGGCGTATTAAGGACTTAATATGAAAAAATAGACCCTTTTGAATGACTGAAACATTGAAAGTAGAAACATACCGTGTGTGATAAGATATGATTCATCAATCTTGCAACACGTGTCTAAAAGTTCATTTACGACTTAATCTCTTCTTTTTTGGATTTTTCTTTTAATAAAGTTAAATACATGTTTTTTTATTATACAATAGTGAAACATACAACATCACCTAATTACTCATTTTGTGAAAGGACAAAACTCCTCTCAGTAAACTAGAAAAAATGTTCTTCGTCAAGCAAAAACATTTTAACCGGCTTCCTCTTGTTTCCCATCTCGATCTCCCAATAAATCTCCGTCACAAGCCTCCAAATTAGCTCCGATTTCCTTCGTAGGCCTATACCATCGCGAAGCGCGAATGTTTTTGCGATACGGAAAATGATAATACATTCAAAGTGCTCCCTCGGCGCGTATGTGTTTCGGAATAGCTGATTTAATCCGGGCTACACTATAGTCGGGTCACGGTGGATGATGATCGTTTCAGACCGAGATTCGAGCATTACTTGCAGAAATTCCCGACTAATGCCTAATATATGCATCCGCATCGATGAATGTGTGCCGAGTGCCGGCTATGCGAGGATGTAAATCTATTTGATGAACTTCTACATGTGCGCTATACGAGCGGCGGCCGCATGGTGAAATTTCGTCATTCACTTTGTCATCACATTTTACATAAGCCAGTTGTGCAATGAGGTAATAAAATACTTATTTAATTAACGTAAACATTTAGATACAGGCAATTTAAAATAAAAGTTCATAAGAGGCGCGAAAAATAACGTTGATGAATGATTGAAGATAAAGTGCATATATTACGATAATTCGAAATGCTAAATGATACGTACTTGGCAAGAGGAATAGAATTTTCATTAGTTTCCTGCCTAAATTTGAATTGAGTTTAATTTGATAAATGTTTGCTCAGTTTGAATGAATTCTTGCATAATTTTTATAGTCTGATGGAAAGGCAGACACTTAATGAGGGCAAATAATATTAAACCTTGAATTTATTTATACTATCATCAAAGTCAATATGTAAATTTCAACTAAAATGATGTACGCGATAATTTCATTTAGATCGAGCTAATGTCATTTTTTTTTAATTTATCCGATATGTCAATGTAGATTAAAAATAAAGGATAAAAAATAAATAAAAAATATTATTAAATAATGAAATATTAGGAATTAAAATTCTATAGAAAATCTTTAAGTTAGCCACTGATTTTTTACACTTATTACTTAAAATTTAAAAATGTAAGGCGAAACTTTTGTCACACTTTCTTTGGATCTTTACTTTTATTTATTTTCAAATGTTTTTTTATAAAGATTGTTTGCAAACCTCTTAGCGTTCATTATAAAACCTCGCATCATAATTAATATTAAATTATAATTTTAACGATCCAAGATATATAAAAGTGACAAAAGCTTCGCTAAACAAACAGTCACAAAAGTTTTATCAGCAAACGAACTTTAAAAAAAAAAAGTCGACGCGCGAAGCTCTACGCTAAAACACCAAAAACACAGAGACGGAAAGAGTGCAAGAGAGGTGAAGAGAAAGTGTATATGAAAGTACAACGAAGCAGAAAGAAGCAGATTCACCTCCGCCGCGGGCGGTCGGTTCTTAAAGCAGGTCGCCGCGTCTCGCGGCAGCAGCTTGGCCAGCGCGGCGCTTTTAAGGAGGCTAAAGGGAAAGATCGAGGGACCTTGGGTACTCGCCATCGAGTGGGTCGAGCGGTGGTGGTGGCGGTGGCGGGCGGCGGCGGCGGCCCGTCGCACCAGCCGGCGCCAGCAGCCCTGCTTGCCGCCGGGCCGCGCCCCCTGGCTCGTGTTGCAGCTGCACGTGCTGCCCGAGTGGGTGGAGGGCCGCGTGCCCGGCCGCCACCAGCAGCAGCAGGCCGGCAGCCGCGGCCACTTGCGCGAGCGCAGCGCCCGCGACAGCTCGGCCCGCACCTCGCCGTTCAGGAAGCAGTACAGCACCGCCACGAAGAAGCCCTGGGAACGAACAATTTTTCCTTTTCGTATTTATTTAAGTCGATTTTTTCACCAAAAGTTTATAACATTATGTTTTCATATAAAAATATTTATTAAATTGTTTAACTTTGTAACGTAGGTGATAAAAACACTGAGAAAATTTTTTGAAAGTTTAGAAAACTAAAAAATTTATTTACTGTAAAATATTACTTGTCAGTCACAGTGTTTGTTCTTCTTATGAAAAGTAGATTTTCTTAAATAAAAAAAGTTTGACTTATCCCAATGTTTATATTTTCAGCTTTGATCGTATGTACACATTTCATTTTATACTGTGAACAGTTTACTCCTATTCAAAGCTTGGCTAACATAAAATACAAATAAAAAGTTTAAACGTGCAATGTGTATTCTAGAAAATCCTTAAAATGTTAAGGACAGTTTTATCGATACGTTAAAACCCCAATAAAAAGTGTACTGAGATAAAGGAAAAAATGCCGGCAAGTAGTAAAAGTTATGCATGGTCAGACGCCGATCGCAGCCGCGCAAAACTTCTTTACTTTTTACTCTATTGTGAATAATTAAAGTTTCTCATTGTACTAATGAAATTACAATTTGAAAGTAACGATAAATTAATAAATTGCCGTTAAAGTATTTTATTAAACCAAAGTAAGAAAACATTTAAATATAAATAAATGTAAATATAACATTTGGACGAATCGGGCAATTATAGTAATTTTAGGGTCAGGGTATTTAAACGGTGTCAAGTACAACAAACCTGGAACGAGGCGAACAATTGATCGCAGAATAGCCAGACGATTTCTACGGTCTTGTTGACGCCCATGCTGTACGACATTCCCAGGAATATCGAGTAATGAACGCCGAACAGCGGCACCAGCACCAGCGTACTCCTCGCCCACCTCCTGTATTACAGAAAATCGCCTTGGGTTTACCTTCATATTATATTCCCTTAGCTCGCTTGCTTTTGCTATCGACACGTACTAAGATCCAGGCCGACTGCGAATCTAATTACTTCGATATTGTGCGTGTCTAATTGTTTGCGAACATTTATATAATCGATATGGAGTGGGAGTTCCGCTTGCCGTGCTGGAACCTATTTGCATGCTTTGTGAGTATTTTACGTAGAAAGCAAACAATTAGGTACGAGCACAATAAACGGCACTTATATCCTAATAATGATTTGAGTTTTCGATAGAAATTCAAATTTTGAGGGGTGAAACATTAATAGGCGTTTATAATTCATGAAATTTTTTAATTACTTGTAGCGAATGGTTTCCTCTGACACAGTCGATTTCAGTTTTGACAGTAGCACCCTTACAATATTTACGAAGAGTATAAAATTAATCTGCAAAGAATAATTATGCATAATATTAAAAATAAAAGAAGGAATTTATTATACTGTATAAGCTATTCAATATTCAATGAGTGGAAGAAATATTTCAATATTGAATTAGTTGAAAGCATCTCAGTTTAGTAAATACTCACAACTACGGAGAATGTGGTGGGCAATCGAATTATTTGAAAGAGTAACGTGTTGTCGTGAGTGGTCCAGCAATAGGCATCTTCGAAGAACGCCCGAAGAATGACCCACGTCGTGACGAAAATCGCGGGTAGGCCTGCAATTAAGTTACGTTTATCCTTACCATTTTTCCTCGCTAATTCTCTCAGCATGAATTAAAAAAAAGTTGACCTTTCATAAATAAAAAAACTTGGTACGAGACAAATTACATTGCGACAAAGTACAACAGTAATTGATGTCTAGAACAGTTTCGACCAAACGTACGGTTAAATAAGTAATAACGAAGATGAATTAATCCTGATTTTTTAAAAAACAATTACTAACTTATTTATTTATACCATCAGTCACGTTTTTATTTGTAAAGGAGAAGGATAGTGCAGTTAATTTCAGCAGCCACTGTGCAAGTATCATTAAGGAGATCAAGAAGCTCAATTACGTTTTGATGAAAAAATAAGTGAAGCGCACACCTCCGTCTCTTTATGAAACTGTAACATTTCATTTCTTCCCCACTACCTTTTTTTATAACGACATTAATTTCACTCCGAAAAAAATTGTACTTTACCCCAGCCAAGGATTATGTAAACGCTGATGCTGGAATTCGAGTCGGCGAAGAGGGCGCAGAATATGAGGTTGTGCAGGTAGAGGCCCTCCATGAGGATCCAGGAGTAGTTGGCGAGTATGCAGTACTGCCAGATGCTGGTAAATGCCTTGCAGTGCCAGTTGCTCTCGATCTCGTCCAGCCAGTAGCTCTCGCCGTTCTTTATCAGCACGTCCGTCGACAGGCCAACCCCCGCCACGAACAACACGTTCTTCAGCAGGAACGCGAAGGCTCGCACCATGAACGAGGCGAACAGGTGCATGTGCAGGATGTTGCGCTGGCATCGCAGTTTCCTAAGGGTGTATACGTCCTTCATTTTTACGGTACGAAGTTTATGGCGGGAGTTTCGATTGGCCCTTATTTATGATATTTTTCGTTTTTACATTTGTTTTTTATCGCTGCAAGCTCATTTGATGAAGGTATGATGAAAAATAGAAAAACTCATTCTGACGAAATTTTCTAAACGTCGAATTCAAGAGTGATGTACTTTCCAAAAATATCTACGACCTTTCTATCGGACCAAGAAAAAATACAATTCAATTTTAATACTGATTGAGCTGTTTCGATTGATGAAAGTGAAACCGTGACGGATTGATTTGGAAAATCCATCGGATTTTCTTGAGGATGATACCGAAAGCGGACTAATGAAAAAATAATAGAGGACGCTGTAAAAAATGCGAACCAATCTCAGTGTTATGCGAATAAATCAAGGCAAATCGCACAGGCCGATAAAACAAAAGCTGGAATAATTGATCGTTCGCAGATTCTTTTGAATAATCAACCGCATTTGGGCGATAAAAATCTTTTGAAGAAAAAAATTATGGATTTGTTTTGCTATTAGATTTTTTGTTCTTCGAGGTAAAAGTATAAAAGACAAGTTCCGACTATAGCGTCACGTGATACTTACTTTATGCTGGCAAGGATGCAGAAGGCCACGACGAGGGTCAAGAAGGACACGGTGTAGCCCACCTTCGAGATGTATTTTATGGTCGGCAGATACTTCTGCAAAAAATAAGAGGAGAGGGCAAAACACTCAAGTGAAACGTTTAACTTTTGCGGAAGAAGAGGAGAGAAAAAGGGAGCGAAGGGATAGCTCGGTCGATCCCACCGAAAAAAAGGACACGCACGCGCACGAGAAGGTGCGTTCGACGTCGGGCGCGGATTATGTTACCTCTTATATACACGGGGAGGTGTATACAGCGCGGGGGGTAACGAGATATCGGCCCCGAAAAGACGAAGGTCTATTTGTCCTCCGACGCGGAAATAAATATTTACGGGTCGTTCGTTCGACCGAGCACGAGGAATGGAGCGAGCTCTCGCGGTGCCGGGGGGAGGAAGAGTCCGAGCGACGCCTCCGCGGTCGCATCGAAGAGAGGCCGCGGATAAATATTTGTCCTTTGTCTTTATAGACGATAATTTAGCGGAGAGTTTTATACGTCGCGCCACGGGTCGCGAGAAATAATGCCCCGTCGCTTTTTTCCCCGTTGCGTTGGTGCACCGATAAAACAGTCGCCTCCCTCTTCTTTAAGTGAATTCTTTTCAGCGAGGTTTTGTGAAATGTTTCTTACTTAAATTTATTGAGACGAGTACGCGGAGTTTAGGATGTTATTAGGACCAGTAAGTGGTGTTTGCGTTTACATGTTTGTACGGGGTAGCGGCACCGCTTTGGTGACACAATTTGTCCCGGCGTGTTTGAAATTCACGGATGGATTTCTCGTTGGAAAACAATTTTCCAGCCAATCACGTTACATTGTCGTGCATAATTAGTGCGTTGTAATTCATTTTACTTCACGCTGCGTCGAAAGTAATTGTGTAACGACGAAAGTTTTGTTTCATCGCTCTCATGTTGTTGACAGTTTAAAAGACTTTAAAAAAAAAGGCTAATTAGTAAAGCTATTGTATTTTTGTTTCTGAATGTGTAACATTCCGGTTCGCAAATCGCATGAAGAAATTGGATTAGTTTGCACGTACATTGCTACATTCATATACAAAACGCGCATTGCTAGGTGCACGACATCATTTTAATTACTCCCTAACTTCTCCAGTGCAAAAGTAAATTCTGGAGAATATCGGAGAATATTTTCGGAATTTCATTGCTTTTAATAATTTATTTACGATGTTTGCAAATTCATTTTTTCCTTTAAATTTTTCAATATTCGAAATCCTCTTTCTGTACGTAAATCAATATTGAATTCACTACTCGCTCAGGAAATCCCGTATTTAAAAATCAAATTGAAAAATTTTTCGGATATTTTTAGAAATAGTGAATGCACGAATAGTTTCTAACATTCCTAGAAAAGTAGCAATCGATTTCCAATATGAAACTAGATATGTGAATTTATTTTACCATCAAACAAAGAAACATCTCACTCAAAGAAAACATCGTAAGTAGCCACTTCAAAGGAAGTGCGCGCCTCTCAAGTCACCGCTGAAACGATATCGGCCGGAAAGTCGAAATTCAACGCTTTGACGGGCGATTTGAGGCTCGCATAAAACTTGGCCGGCGCGCCGAAACCTGGAACCGGCGCTGACCCTTGACCACTACCGCGCCCCGGAATGTCGAGGGGCTCGAATAAGCTCGAAACTTTTTCTCGAACCCTCTCATTTTTTATAATCGGCTGCGAATCAAATCCCACGAGATTCGTCAATTTTTTTCTATCTCTTCCGCTTTTCACGCGTCGCGCAGCCGGTAGTTGGTGTATCCGCGTCTGTCGACCTGAGCGTCCGAGTCCCGCGGGTCGCGGGAAAACTTGCTTATCGGTTTTCAGCGGCTGATTTCCATACTTTTTCAAAAGTTCCGCGAGCTTCCCACGAGAAAGTTCGTCGATACTTGAGAGTACGTTTTCGTGGATGCTGATTGGCAAGTTTCACGTTTCATAGCTTGCTTTTTTTATTCCTTTTTATGGGATTGACCTATATTGTAAACCTTTATTCTGCATCTTATATATTTTTCTGGCTACAAGTTTTTACTCTTTTTTAAAAAACACAAGAAATATGAAACAATTTCATACGAAATGCGCATATTTAATCAAGTAATTTAAATGTTAAATTATTACAATTTCATGCGTGCGAATCATGATAGAATTGCAATAATTACAGCAAACACTAGCTCAAGAAGCCAAAGCGGGAAAAGCAGCGCGAATCTGTTGATTCATCGAAACAATAGAGCGGCTTAAGGCCGGCGCGTGGTAGCCGCAGCTGCGGAAGCCGCTTACGCGCGAGCGTCGCTAATCAAGCAAAGGCAAACCCGCGGAACTTTGCATTTCAATGTGCGTCTCACGTGCACGGCTTCGAAACCGTCGCGGCAGCTCCGCGGGGATAATCACTCCCCCGCTCGCATACAGATGACCAAAGTTTCGCCCCGTGATTACGGCCGCGCGCCGGCACAATGGGCATTGCCGACCTGTTCGCGCGCCGCATCGCGCTCTCCCCACGCGGCCGAAATTCGTTGCCGTTCGCGACTGCTTAGGGTTGAGATCGGGCGTGATATTAGTCAGCTGTTTAATTGAGCAGGGAGGTGATGTAGGGGGGGCGGGAAAGTCATGATAGTGCGATTAGTGAATTTATTCATTAATTCATTAGAATGAATTATTGCTAAAACTGATTATTTCTCTGAGAGTTTTTTCGCGAAATATTTGGTACATCAAGACTGAATAAATTTTACTAAACTTTACTAAAGTCTTAGCAGTTTTTAATGCGGATCTTCGCAAATTTTTTTGAAAAATTTTACCCGAATAAAGATTATCAATACATTTCTTTTTGTTTGATTAATTTGTATAAACAAGAGGAAGGTCTTATGTTAGTTGGTTGAAACAGCAGTTTGATTATTTGGTAAAACAGAAGGTAGCCGGTTAGCTCTCTCCTGCGGAGGTGTCGAGCATCAACATAAACATAAGGCAAGCAAGTTTATCAACGACCTGCCGCCCCCACACTCGAGGGTAAGACTTTCGTGCGAGCGCATTGTTCGAGTATCCGTGGGTAAGTCGCGGTCGCACTTTTATAAATATTTTAACTTCCGTCCAGGGTAAAAAGTAAAATAAGAACTTTCTCGTCTCTTCTATAACGTTAATATTTGAGGTAGCATCCGACGGCTCACTCGGCCCGAGCCATTACCTTCGCTTTCTCGACGGTCTTTATTTATTTAAGCGTCAAGCTCGTTCGCGAGCAAATTTTTGCTGTGTCTCTTTCCTGCGGCGTCCTTTTAGTCCGAAGCATCTTTCGCAAAGTTTAACGAATTTTTTTCGACTTACGGGTCACTTTTTTTTTTAAATTCAGTTATCCTCATTGACCCATTTGATTTTTCGTTTTAGTGTCCAACTTGTTTTTTAATTTTTAGAAAGTTTTAACGTAAGTTTTGAATTCGATTATTTATGAGCTTTAATTAATCTTTGCCGTTAAAAAATTTTGATAAAACGATTTATTTTTTCATTTAAAAAGTTTTGTCACAGAAAACCAAAGAAGGACAAACTACTTTCGCCTTAATTATTTTTGTACTAAATCCAGCTATTTTAAAAAATGAATCTAACTTTAATGAATTTCTACTTTATAAATTATTTATCAACGCACTACTGCGCGACTTAATACATGCAACGTACTTAATTCAGTACAGCATCAAATAATCTCGATTTCGCAAGCGTTTTATGCGGAACTTACTGCATGTACTACTGCGTTCCTCCGCGCGTACCGTTGATGTATACTACTCACCGCTATAGTAGTGACGTTGTCCGTTTGTACATCCGGCAGGTCCATGAGCACGGTGACAAGCTGGTCCCGGAAGCAACCCGTGTAGTTGCTCCAGGTGCTGTTTTGTTCGGAGCTCCAATACCACTCGCCACTGGACACGCACTGCCTCGTCGCGTTCGCCTACGGCCACACATAACGCGAATTATCGGTCTGCCTCACTGCGAGCCTCGTAAGGCCGACCCCGTAATGAGTTCACCGACTTTAGCCCCCTCAAAGCCCTTCGTTAATAATCCTCGATATTGCCAATGTATTATGTACTTTATCTTCAGACTAAATATCCATTAATGATTTTATATTTTTATGTCAAAACAATTCTTTTACCTCAATCATTTACAGTATTTTCAGACTTGAAACAATAATTAATACAATACTTCCACCATATGTTCACTTGTTAAATCTTAAAAAGAAAAAACATACGTAAAGTACTTTTAAAAAGGCGTCGCTTCAAAATAAGCCTGTTGAGAAACTGTAAAAAAATATTTCCCACGAGACGACGAAGGGGAAATCGGCGTAGGCCGCGGCACGGCGGACACCCCCGGGGGTAGAGGCGAGCTCGACGAACCTGCAAATCGAATCCGGCGATGTAGTGCGGGCAGGGCAGGACGGCGAGTTCGTTGGGCGGCGTCGACGGCCAGCACAGGATGCCGTCCCACGTAGTCGGACACCAGTCTGCGAACAAAAACCATCGTCTAATGGTTACCCCGGGCGACTCTCTGTACGTTGTTGTTACCTCGCGACCTCCCGCTTCTCATGGAAATTTTTCTTTTCGAAATGGATACGGTTATTGCCGCTCGTTGGAACTTGTCTTGGGCGTTGTCGGGTTAAAATGTACTTTTGACGGGGAATTGCGCTCGCGTGGTCGGACTGTCGGAGAAAATTCGAAACAATAGTTTTAAAATAAAACCCTTTGGGTTCGACTTCTTTATTTAGGTTTTTATATTATTTCTCTATTTAAAGAATTTAATTATATACATGCGATACGTTAATAAGAAATAATTTTAGTCATATACATTAGGTTTGATTTCAATTAAGGATTATTAGTGACCATAAAGTTGATACCCACAACTGACTTACTAAAAGTTAGTTTTTTAATAAATCCTTCCTAAAATATCTTTTTAATTGGCATTTTATTAAGCTGGGAGTGGTTTTTATTTTGTTAATCTATTATCAAACAACTGCATTTAGTCTATTCATATTCTTAAATATTTATTTGTAATGCAGATATTTGGTGACGTTTCAACAAAAACTTTTGAATCAATAGAATTCGATTCAATATAACGCTGAAACTCATCGACAGGTTTCAAAGCTGTAGTATACTTTTTACAAGTGGACAGTGCATATATAATACTTGCTTCAAAGCTTTGTATTTTTTTTATTTATATCATACAAATCCTTTAAAAATCTGCTCATAAAAAGAGCAAAAAAATTCACAATTTTTTATTAAATGTTTATCACAGTTGACTAGTTTCACGTTTTCTGTTGTGCAATTTCCAGAGAAAAAAAACTATTGGCTTCAAAGTGCGGGAAGAGGGACTTTCAATTCACATAATTTCAAACACTATTTCAGTTGGAAAAACAGCAGCAAGTCGGAAGTCTGTAAAGCGGAAATCCCCTGTCTAGCCAATCCAGGGCACTGTACTATTAGCGCCAACTTTTCCCTCGTCTTCTACCTATTTGAAAACTTTCGACCGATCCGTCGGATTCCGTGCAAAAACTTAATCATCCTCGAACTCTTCATTATAACTGTGAGAAAATTACAAATTACGGCCCTGCTCTGCTTCCTCTTTTAAGATTTTTTCTTCATTCAAGTGTTCGGCTTTTAAATGCGCATACAAAGAATTTAATTATTACACCTACTTTCGTGAAAAATGAAACTGCTTAAACTACTTAGAACTTATCTGCTGCTATTTTTAATCGCTAATGCAAATACCAATAGCAAGAAATCGATAATTTAAAGCATATTTCAAATGTCGAACATCAAACGTCAATTTAATTTTGCGATGCAGCAAAAAATGTTCACCCTAAAAATGAAAAAAAAAAAAACAATTATTCGTAGAAAAGAAGAAAAGATTGTGCGTCAAATGTAAGAAAGCTTGCGTCAATCTTCATTTCAAGGGCAATAAAAAACGTATGACAAGCATTTGCACGCCTTCAGAATCGCATTTTACAGAGCTTGGAGAAATGCCGATTGTCGGATACCAACGTCATGCAGCGTTTTTCCAGGATACGTTGCATACCCGTGGGACCCGGTGCGCATTAATATAATTCTTTTATTATCGGAGCGGTAGAAGAGCCGGAAGCGAGCGCTCCGTAGAATATCGAGCAATATAAGCGAGCAGCGATATTTCCGTCACTGCGCCTCGAACTTAACCGTCCGTGAATCCAGCGTCGCGCATAAAATGCGACTTTTCCCTTCGCCCTCCCTTCCACGCGTTCAGCGTGATTTCGAAAGATTCCACGCGGAGCTTCTTCCGGGTATAAGGATTGTAACGACGGCACCGGCTCATCTGTTAGCTAATACGCAGAAGTGGATGGAAACTTACAGCTGTCTTTTGATCATAGTTAAAGAAACGAGGTCAAGCTTTTTGTTATTCATAAATTATGCGGATAATTGATTATTTGGCAGAAATATAAAAAGGCTTCATTTCGCGTCGATATAAACATTTTTTACGAAAAAAGAAAATGAAATCAATCAGGTCCTTGAAAATGTATAGTCACTATTTTTTATTGAAAGATAAGCATACGCATTATAATACTTCAAGAAAGATTAATCACTTTTTTTTTAGAAAAAGGGATAGCCACTAATAGGGGATTCCTTAATATGATATATGGTATCTTTAAACGAGAAAGATTCGCCATCGTATTTGTATCAATAAAAAAAAGTTGAAAAAAATTTAAGCTAAATAAAAAGAGCCTATAGATATATCTTATTATTTGCGGAATAAATGGTTCTTAAAGATTCAACATAAATCTTAATTTAAACCCTATTAAATATTTCGTTTCAATTTCTTTTCGTTGATATTCTTGCTAAAAATTATACAAGTTTGAAATAAAAGAAAAGTCTATTTTGAAAACACAAAATTCTAAGTACATAAGGAAGTAAAACAAAAGTCAGTTGCTTGGCACGAAGTTCAAGCAACTTATTTCTAAGACACATAGACGCGGTTTGAGGGCAAATAAACTAATTTCCTACCTATTTGGGCTGCATCCCAAATGCGCTTTCCGCGGTTTCGCTCGCTGTATACATTTCAAAGTCAACGCGCGAAATTTAAATTAAATTTCGTCGGATCAAGCGTTGCTTTGAAAAAGTGCGCCTGCAACAGCGTGATTAATTTACAAAGGCGAAAAGCACGATCCAGATAAAACGAGGCGAATTTTTCGATTACAATCGCGTCCCTTTACGCACGGCAGTTCCCTTTTAAGTGAGCCTTCCGTATAAATTGAAAAATGTCCAATTACCGCCACTACGTCCGAAAGTAATTTAATTTGAATGGGCTATCGGATTTGAAAATCTACTACTCGTAGAAGAGATTATGACTGTATTTAAACGAGATATTATGACCGTAAGAGCGTTTTAAACTTTCAGCTTTATGGACGGTGAGCGCAGCGAGCGAAAAAAAGGAAGACTGCAGCAAGAAAGTCCCAGCCATTAGGGGAGAGAAAAGTTTATGCCCGTAGGAATAGGTAATTCAGCACTCGGCGAAGAATCTGCGAAACTTGTGTCATCGCTACTTGGTACTTACGCGAAACAACGTCTTGCACGGGGAATCCTTTCTTCCGTCCCTTGGGTGACTCCACTTAAGAATAATTCAATTTTAAATTACGAATTATCGTCTTAAATAGCTCCGACACTTTTCTTTACATTTACTTTTGGTCTACCTTTTAAAAAAAAAATAAAATTTTTTTCTCTTCTGTTTTTTTATTTTACTTATTACATATACTTTTAGAAATAAAGTAATTATTCTTTTTTCCGGTTGAATTATTCAGGGAAAAGAACAGGTCGCTTTACACTTCAGAAGATTTATGTGTAAGAATTTTTCGTACCAATTGGTTTTACGGACGTTTTTGCTGTAAAACTTTTCCGATGAGTTTTATATCGTCTGGAGAGTTCGAGATAAATGAAAAAAATCGCGCAAGAAATAATTATTCGTAAAAAAGATTGTCTATGTCAGGGGACGTAAAAACTAATTGATCAGAAAACAAGTAGTCAAAAGAGGGGCGCCAATTACTGATATATTATCTAAATCTCAGATGATCTACAATGATGATATCTCACTATCGACTGCACTTGTTTTTGCAAATAGTGTGACTCAAAAATTTTTACGCTATTCCTCCATTCCAGAAATAAGATTTGAATCTTAATGATTCACTATTGTAAAATCTCTACGAAATCCTGTAGAAAAAAACTGTACCTAGTTCGATAAGACCTATCTTGTGGAAAGTCTCAGTGCTCATTATCGCCAGCCAACCGGAAATCCCGTCCGCCTCAGCTGTTCATAATAGAATCGCAATTTATTCGAATTCCACGGCGGATTAATTGGAAGCCCGCGTCGGACACCGGCTGGCGTATCGATTGTCCTCGGAGGCGCGGCTTGAAGCAGTAAAAATTGCTTATTAAGCTGAAAACGCTCGGTGGCGCGTCAATGCAGTTGTCGTTCAAGGGCCAACTAGTCGCGCATGAATTACCTCCCATTACCGCAAAAAATGTCATGGAATTCTAATTTCCCTTTAAGGCGTCGAGAGCCCGCGTCGATTGTCCCGAGCCTCAATTAAATTTCTCTTAATGCAATATTATTTGCATGCTTATCGAATCGTCGTACCAGAATCAACTGCCAAGTCGGGTAAGCTATATATGAATTGCAGCTCTATTTCGAATCTTCATTTTTAAGATTAAAAATAAAATTCACTTGACTTTTTAGAATCATTTTGGTTTTATGCTCTCGTTATAAAAAAGCGCTCTCGTGCTATTTTCTTGAAATTAAAAAGCAGTTCAGTCCATTTCTCGTAATTCAAAAACAGAGAAAACACTTTAAAGACTCCGCGGGGTGAAATCTCGGTTATGGACTACGTTAAATAACTACCACCCCCCGGCGGCTATTTTCGTGCGAATATGCGAGCTGGGAATGAACAACGCGTCGCGTCGGCTAGGACAAAAAGCCGCGGCCGATTGCGCGGCAACAGCTCGAAGCGGCACTCGCGGCACTCGAGCTTTTATTAAGAGGTGACTCGTACGAGTCGTCCGGCCTGCGCCGGATATAAAACCGCCGAGCGAGAGAAAGTCCAGTCGCGATAATTGCCCTGGCGGTGCGGATTGTCAGCTGGCATTTTTCGCGGGGGCAAGACAGGCCCTGCCGAAGGATCGAGGACTTTCTAGTGAGAGTGGTAATTTAAAAAATGTTGCCGACATTTTATACCCTAAGTTTTTCTTTTATCGCGCATAAAACATGTTTTTATTTTTAATATTTTTTTCTTATTTATTATTGATAAGAAACTTGACTATTCAGTTATTTCACTTGGTAGACGTCTTATAGGATGAATAAGTGAACTTATAATAAGTAAAATGGTTAAAATTTAACTTAATTTGCTTTTGAGATGTAGATTAACAAGAATTCAGCTATTCAAAATTGACGTACGTTTAATTAAAATATTATTATGGAGTAAGTGAATTGCGTCAACTTTTCTACTAATTAGTTTTCATTTTGCATGTATACAAATAAAATAAAATAAAATGCTACTTACAAAGTATTACAAAATTCTAGTTACATCTTTTAAGATAAGCAATTAAACTGAAAAATGTTCAATCTAATAACTCATAAATCATTACAAAAGCGATCAAATATCCCGATTGCCGTCAAAAGTACAATAACCGTAATTCGTTGGTAAAAATGAAAAAGGTGTAGGGTAAAATCGATCATTATACAAATCGTCCGATTATCCCCCAAAAGTTATTAGGCCTACGCCCGCCGCTTCAATCGATGAACAACAGCTTGTTCGTAAATTCTCGTCGAGCAATAAAGCGCAGACGACTTCGTGTTGTAAATCGCGTCTGGTGAAAAGGAGGGTGGGAGGAGGAGAAAAAAAGAGACCGAGAATAAAAAGGGATTCAGAAGCACATACCCAACTCGCTGCTCGTGCCATTTTTGCAGTCGTGCGCCTGCTGCTGAAGTATTTTCTCCTGAATGGTCGGACTGTTGTAATCGCCATCCTCCTGCAAGCAGAAAAAAATCCAATTGTACAAATCCCTTGTTTGCTTGGCATTCGTTTCCGCGTGCACTCGATCGGAGGTCGCTTATTCGCACACTTCGCCGAGCTGCTCGCCGGTAATTTATCTTATATAAATACCGGCGAATCTATACAGGCAAATGGACTTTAATTATCCATAATTGTGAAAAATGTGATTGTCAGAGCCGCGTATATTGGAAAATTAATGCTCCGTTTACTAAAAAACTATTGTTCTCTTCTAAAAGTTTACGTCTAACTGTAAGAATAATATAAATAATTGTAATCAAAATACTATCGTTCAATTTAAAAGAAGTCTTATTTAACGTAATGCAATTATAAATTTGCCTTATACCTTCTTCCATCTGAACAGTCAGCGTTGCATTACAAAGAAAATGAAGTATAATTTTGTTAAAAATCAATCTCCCGACTCACCGAGTCCGTTCCATCAACAGCGTGAGTCCAATGTACCACATTCGAAGTTTTAATGAAAACTCCACAGAGCTGCGCAACCGTCAAAAGCGAATCCCAAATCGCACCGACCACCCGGGATGAGAAGCAGAAAAAAGGCAAGCGGAGATCGTCCGGTTCTCCATAACGCAGAAAAGATAACGAGAAAGGGAGAGACTGCGAGCCGGTATCGCCTTCGCCAACTTTTTCCAATAATTTTCTCGCCGGCGTTCGATTTGTTAGTTGCGGAAAGGGCGAGGTCGGCGATACACAGGTCGGAACTTCGCCGCAGGGAATTTCGTTATAAAGTTGGCGTGAAAAAAGACGGCAAAGACCGCACGGGAAATTCAATAGAGTGGTAGTCCCTAATTTCGTTGTCTACGTGATCCGAGGAAGAGAGAGAGAGTCGATGACTTAAAAATGTGTCGATCGTGCCGAAGTTTCGCAGGCGCATCGTGGCTTTACCCGTTGTTCTCGGCTCAAATCGTTGTTTCATTTTTTTTTCTTTTGCCGGGCTTTAATCGCGCACTGAAATGCCTTGATTTGACCCGCGTGATTATCGATGGGCTACCACTCTCAGGGGAGCGTTTGCTCTTTTGGAGGGGTGGTAATTTATCGCGGACTGGCCGATACTATAATCCTTTGGAAAATTCTCCTCGGAGATAATTTTTAGTCTATTGGATATGATTTATTTATGGTTTTAGTTTATATACGGAGTTTGTTTACTTTTAGATATAGAGCACATGAAAATATTTTTAAAGTGTGAAAAAATATTTGGAAAATTCTCTGTGTTTTTTCGATAAAGGAATAGAAATTATGCGTGAAATTTTTATCATTTTTGCTCTCCGCATGCACATATTTTGTAGCGCGTACAAACATAGTTCCATATTTGAAAAAAGGCACTGTTTATCTATCGTCTGGAGGTAAGAGCATGACGTCTCTCACGACTACTAAAACTTGTAAATAAACGTGGCCGGCTGAGTCTCGCTAAGTCAGATTTGCACTGACATCCTACGACTGCTTAAAACTGCACACTAAATTTGTTTTTTAACCATATTTATTTACCTCCTATAATCATATTATTTCTTGAATACAAAATTATTTAAACTTTCTTTTCGAACACGATTTTATACTTGCATTAGATCAGAGGGTTTTACTTAATGAAAGGAGCAAAAATGAAAAAACAAATTACCAAATAAAATATTTGAAATCAATGATCCATTGACCCTTCCATCAACTTTAGCTACGAGATAAAACTCTCGTCGTAGAACGAAACTTACCATGAACGCGCCTTAAAAATCACTACACGCCCGATAAAGAAAATCGCACGGTAATGGAGTGTAACAAATCCCGGGGCTCCTCCCCTCGGGAACCGCCGGGGGAAATGTATAAGAAACGCTGCAACTTTCGAAAATTGGACGCTGCAGCGGTATTTTCAGGGATGCTTCTTCGCCCTCCTCGTCGCCCCTCTCGGGGGGCTGCCGCGCGTATTTAGCCGGCGGATTCCGGGTCACGCGATCCGAGCCGCTGTTTACTTGGCTCGCGCGATGCGTCGTGCGTTTACCGATGACGTCGGCACGAACTTTTCCGGCGCGCGAACTTCTCGATTAGGTGCAAAACGGCGAGAATGGATTCTGCTATCATCGAGGCGATGTTGAATTTTATCTCGTAGAGGAAAACAAATAATTTTTGAATTTTATTCCGCTGGTCATTTGAAAAAAAAAAAATAAATAAATAAATAAATAAATACAATCAATTTTAAAAGAAATTATTTTCATTTAAGTTTATCGGCGGAAGCTGTAAGAAGCTTAAATGGATTACGAGGGGAGAGTCGACAAATCAAAGCCGATTAAAATTCTCGCGGCGCGCGAGGCGGCCGGCAGGTGAATTAACGCAAGAAATGCAATATAAACTCGCTATCATAAAAATCTAGCAAGTAGTCTTTAATGGCGATTCTCCAGCCGCTTTTCTTTCTACGGGGGCCGCGCAATAAAGCCGTGAATAAGCGGATGGAAAAAGAAAAGCAATTTCCTTCGCCGGCAACGCGCGATGAATGTCAAGAACGGTCAAAGCCAGTTGCATTGACGCAGAGCGGCTTCAAAGGATTAAGGCACCGCGGTATACAAATAAATAATTAAATTGAACGAAAAAGGAATACTTACGGCTCGACCGAGTGGCAAGTATTCCTTTTTCGTTCAATTTCATTATTATATAGCCGTAAAGCCGTACTGCTTGCCCCGCACCTCATTGTCGTGGTTAGTCTTTTATTTTTTTTATTTAAATTATTGTACGCAAATAAATACAGAGACATCCGTTTAGTTGAGAGCACTTTGTGTTTGCACTGAACGAATCCGAATGGAAGATAAATTAAATATTAATTTAAACGGTTAATCTTTAATTACAATAGTCTATTATCTATAACTTGCGTCATTGAGCCTCTGCGTATATTGCATTCAATACGGTGATGGTTTATATTTCTGTGACCGAATAGAAACCCAATTAAACGTCGGGTATGCGACAAACAGATCGCCACAATGGCATAAAAATAAACGTCTTTTCACTCAAAAGGAAGCGGCTGTTTTATTTTTCAATAAAAACCGATCAATTTCAAAGCCATAAAAAAGCAACGTTCCTCCCTGTGATTTGAGAAGTCATGTTTTATAAAGGAATGAAATGTGAATTTCTTTTAAAAACGATTGATTAATTATTTTAGGTTGCTATTTTTACAGTAAAAATAAAACAAAATTTTTAAAATTTTTGTATATAAAAATAACAAATAACAAAATCTTCAGTTTTACGGTATAATCTGCAGATTCTTTTTCAGATGATAAAAGTAGTAGAAATTTAACAAATAAAATCTTAAGTGTTGGAATGATCTGCAGACTGGTCTTAGTGTAGACGATAAAAGAAAAAGAAATTTACCTCGAACCACAATTTTTCCACTCAGTCCCAGAGGACAAGGCTAAGTTGGCAGCGAGCTGTCGGCGCGAAAGCTCGTTTAACGGGGACGCGCAGCGCCTCGCCTCGGCGAACTCGTTATCGAACTTCGCGGACCAAGCCACGAGCAATTAATTTCCCCTTTGGCACGTCCGATTCTCGCTGTCGCGCGCGAAAACATCCTCCCCCCCTCCGCCCTTGTCGCGTTTACAAATTTCACTTTATAAATCTCATCCTTGCCGACGGTTAGATCTACGTTTTCCGCGCACTCTGATTCAAAGTATTTTTGTTGGCCAAACGAATGTGCCGTAAATTGTTGCAACGAATCGCTCGGCTGTTGATTAAGCGCGCGTTTCCTTGAGCGAGCCGCGCGCGTTGTTTATCCGAGCTGAAGGCAGGTCGGGGACCATGGATAACAGTTTAACTAGGTGCAGATTTAATAATTCCATTTGAGTGACATTATGCGGGGATGATAGAGTCGTAACTTAGACGCAAGTAACTTTGATCGACTTTGTTTACTCTTGCCCGAAGTTCCAGTTAATTGCGAAGACAATTTAATTCTATATTTACACCTTGCGACGCAGTACGCCAGACAGTGAGTAAGAGTCAACAACTTAAAACTATTTTCATCTTACTTTAAAACTTTCGTTTAAATAGTTTATTGTTACATAATACTGGATGAATGCATATTTATAATTTTAGGTGAAACAATTTTCTTAAGTTTAGAAAATTTCTTAGAACTTCATTTCTTCATTTCTTCGACAATATTCTCGGTTTTCTGTAGAGCTGGATCTTTTCATCCATCCAATATCACTAACTATTCATAAATTTCAATATCTCCTAGAATCTAATAAAATCTGATTTCAAGCTTTCGAGAGCATCGAAGTGCATTATTAGTTTATATGTGAGTTCGCGCGCACTGAAAGCAAATAAAAATAAACTTAAATAGTATAAAAATTGTTTGTGCCGTTTATGATGTTAATCTTACCTCCGTGGCTCACGATGAAAAATGAAAAGAAATTAAGTAATTAGAACGCTTTTTTATTCCCTAAATTAAAAAGCCCATTTGTCGTGTTAAATTAGCTATTCGAGGGGGAAAAATAATTGATTGAGAGAGGTGTTTTCATTTTGTAAGGCGAAATTAAATTTAAGCATTCACAGTGAGTTAAAAACAATATTATTATTAGGGATGATTGAAGGGTAAAAGTAAACATTTTTAAGATTTACCCTCGTTGATTGAAAATTAGCATAATCTGTATCATACAGTTACCCGGCGCTGAATGTATTTTAATTTTTTCAATGTATTTTGTACATTGGAGTTTTTAAAGAATTTGAAAATTTATCTGCGAGGTACATACTTCAGATAGAACGGTGCAGGAAACTGTGTTCCATAGGCGTCACTATATTGGAATTAATATCTGCATTGACGCGTGTGTGTATTGGTGCATTTACGCATCCATTACACTAATCGCATCATGGCAAGCAAGTGATTACATACGATTATACACAAGTGAACTAAACTACTACTACTACTACTACTACTAATACTTTTATCTTTTATAGCTATCTCATTACAGACAAAATTCCACGTGATTATAGTTTATACCTGAGCTTACATCTTTACAAATTTTTGCATATAATTTTTAAATAATGGATTCCTCTTCTTCATAATCAAGTATTATATTTCCCTTGAATTTACGTTTAATTAACTCGGAAAAGGTCGTCAAATCCGAATGATACAAAAGATGACAGCCAGCCTCAATAATTCTCGTATCAGTAGCTCCGGCATTGGTGCGCCAGCGCGACAGCGCCACGACCCGCGGATTAATCGGCGTCCCACGTGAAATATGGAAAAAGTTCTGTGTTGCCAGAAAAGAATGGAGCCGCGCCGGGAGAGCCGATCATTTTTCACCGCACCGCCGAAGAGCCGACCTGATTCCGTCTGACCACAGCCCGACCATTACCACTTCGCGCCCCTCTCTCCCTCTCGCTTCTGTTTATACGCACACACCCCGAGCATCAATCAGCCCGATTAAGAAGTCCCCCCAGCGGAAAGGCATAAAAAAAGAAGCCAGGAGGGAGGAGCCCATTCGCGGGATTGAGATTTTCGGGGATCGATTGTTAATTACCGGGATGAGCTCAGCGCGCGAGCCTCGCGGGACCGTGTGTGCACCCCACGCATAGGGCAGCGCGCCACGGCGAATTAGAGTGGCCCTCCCGGCTACCCGACGACACGCGAGAGCTATTAACCCCGGTGGAACCCTCGAAAAACTTCCCGCCCCCGTTCTCCCAGCCGCTCGCCGTGAAATTTTGGGATCGGGGCGCCGCGGTACCGAAATTAGGAGCTTTTAACGCGCGTAAACTCGCGTTTAATGGTTACGGACCCACTGATCGTTTGCCGACTCCTGGCCGCTTTGTACCCCAAGACGTAGATTGATTTACCGAATGAGGGGAGCAAGCTGTTTAACTATTTACCTTGCTGTCTATCGTATCGATTACTCGCTGTCGCACGGACGAATGTAATAGAAGTTTATGAACAAGTGATCCAATAGTTTATGGCGAATTATTAATTGGGTTCATCCTAAACATTTTTGTGGCTCGTTAAAGGCTGCGTAAATAAATGTTAACTACAGAGATGCGCAGCTTTACCTTCTATTTGAGTTCTTTTTCATTGTTTTATTTACAATCATCCTAATAAATATAGCGCGTGTTGGGGCCGGGGGGCCTATACAATTTTTTTTTGGAAAATTTAAAGAAACCTAATACGTAGTCTCTTTTAAACAGTCGGTCTAATGAGAACGCAAGCATAATCTCTTACCTTTTAGTTTAAGTAGTAACATGCCCGCTCGAGTCAGACATCGCACATGCCGCCTTTATCAAGCACGTAATTTACATTTACTTTGCTATTATTCTAATTAAAACTTGTCTTGTGCTTCCATTTGTAAGATGTCAATGTTCTGTTTAAATCCAGACAAAGAAAATAATTAATGAATTACTCGTAACAGAGTCTTGAGTCCTTGTTCTAGATAAAGTCAATCTTACTTTTAATTTCTTTTTTTGTAAACTTATTATTTCTATTAAAAAATAGAAAATTCCACTTATAGTAATCTCATCATCAATTTTATTTCACGACCCAAATACCACCAAAGAAAACGTCAAAATCAGCACCAAATAAATAATAAGCTTCGCATCCCATCGAATATAATTTATCGGCATTAAAGCGACAATAAACTGCGATCTCACATTTAATGCCTCGAAGCTCTTCGATCTTCGCTGATGCGAGCTCCTCGCGAGTGGACAGCGTCGCCTGACCACCCACCCCTTCCCACCCAAGCGATTAACGAAGTTAAGTTCGTCGGCGGGCGCGCGATGATGAATCGGGCGACCAGCCGCCGGCTGTAAATCATCGGCGACACACGACACCTCGTCGATGGGCTTTTATCGGCCCGCTAATTATTTGCCCCAGCGAGGGGCCGATCAAGCCGCACCGCCCGTCGATCGATACGCCCACGCGCCCTCCACGGCTCGGTTTCGCGGCTAACCGACGGCTTCCTCCTCCTCCCCGGACGGCGAGCCGTTGCTCCCTTCCCCCGCGCAAAATATACCGATTCGTCCGGAAATTTAATTGTTACTGTTCAATTGGCCGTGCTTGATTGGAGAGTCGGAGGTGTTTAATGTGCGGTGCGGTTGATTTGCTGCTTTCGTACATGTGGTCTTGCTGGAAATGAGGCGGATACAATCATGGTGAAAGGGGTAGTATCTGGTTTAAACTCGCAATAATGTTTATTTTATGTCTTCAAACAAATATTATTTAAATGGATTTGCACATAGTTTGTAGGGAATTATTTTGCACAATAATTTTGAATCGATGAATTTTAAGAGTTTTTACTGCAACGGTAGATTAACGAATTCGTTGAACGCCAAAAAAATGCACCATTCTCTGCACCTAACACTGCGGCGAACAGAAAGTTTCAGTTCAAAACTCATTAGTATGCCCAGCAGTTTGTGGAGAGTACAGTGTGAGTGTGCATTACAGAATAATTAATTTACATACTCATAGAAATTCAGGTCCTTATGTAAAATGCATGCAGTATTAATTAACCGCTGTTTGTCCGAAAGTTTATATGGTCCAGTATATAAAGCGTACCAGTTGATTCTGACACTTAACAGGTTGGGACTTTTTGTAAAAATGAATTTATAATATTTCAAATACATTCTATTGTAAACGTAAGCATTCGTAAGCTATTAAAAAGTGATTTATAGAGAAACGTATATTATTATTCATTGAAAATCGCTTTTGAATTATGTTTTGAATCATGAATACCGTAATGATATTCAGAAAGTAAATGAACGCGAATATCTCGCTTCGAATCCAGCTCGTCATGATTTCCAGAAAAGACCGTTAAAAAAGGCGGGAATAAAAAAAAACAGCGCAACGTTCATTTATCACTCTCTTGCAAGTGACATATAAAAGTCCTGCTAAAGAAAGTTCATTATTTACCCAAAGGCGACGCGCCGCTGGGTCAACATTTGTACGTCCACATTTCGCGTATGACCATGTTCTACCTACTTCAGAGAGACGCACGATTGTCGCGCTAATTCGATTTGCGATAGAAAAAAGGCACGCCCAATCCAAACCCTAATCGCCGTGACGCGAGATAAATATAGGGCGGCGAAAGCGCGACAATCGACCTCCGGGAAATAGCCAGCGCATTTTCGGCTTATACGCACGAGGATCCCTTATGGACGCGCGAGGCATCGGATTCCCGTGAGACAGCGAAATTGGAGAGAAGCAGGATTCCGGAGCGCCGCATCTGTCGGGGAAAAATGCGCGATTGCTTCTGGGGGTTGCAAATAAGCGACGCTGCAGATGTAAGAACTAGAGAATGAGCCTCTCTTATAAACGCGCATTTATTTTTACTTAGCTCGATTATTTTCCAAGAGATAATGTGGGCTTCGAGCCACGTACTCGAAATAGTGCCCGATTGACAAATGCGGAAACGCTTATCGGCGATGCTTACCGACGCGTCGGAGGCCTTCGCTGTATACATTTTTCACGTAGTAGGAGGCAGAATAACGAATAGCTTCAGCAGCGTACAATTGAAGCGACGTTTCACCGGCTCTTTCATATTTCAGCGGTTTTATCAAAGTGTTAACCTAGGAATATACCGCAAGGGTATGGGCACCTTATACAGGAAAAAGTGATAAGGAACCCTCGTTTGATAAAAAGGGTGAAAATATTTTATATTAATTTGTGTTGATGATTGAATAAAAATTTGGAAGGTTCTTAGAATAAATTGTGTTCTTAGTTATATTCATAGTCGCTCAATTCGGTATATAGTTAATAACTATGTTATTGCAAGAGCAAAAAGTATTTCATAAAACCGAACTTATATGATTTTTAAAAAACTCCGTTAATTCATTTTTATCGGTTAAAATTTTCCATTTACAGAACTCAAATTTATTTGGAGAAAAAACTGCACTTTCATTTTGATTAAACCAGGGCAAAAACTGCAGTAGGAACGTAAAATTTCTGAACCAGCAGAAATTAATAAACGGTACTGGCGTTTTAACTGTTACCGACACGTTTTGCATATAAAATTGAATCTGTGATAATTGTATCTACTCGTTAACGTGTACCTCACAATATTGCAATAAACCGATATTCGATATCGAATTTAGTAACAATATTAGTGTCATGTTTCTTTCTACAGTGAAAAACGAAAATTAAATATTAATGCTATTTTTTAAAATTTGACTTATCAACACATTGCGTCTAATTAATTTTACGTGCGCAAAAATAGATTTTAAATACCATTTGATCGAAATAACATCGAGTTAGTCGAAATATTTCATCCTAGTGGGCGGCAACTTTCTCATTGATCTGAAGGGCCTTTAAAGTTCAGTCGAGTATTATGGCTTTGATGAAAAGGCTCTTGCGGCTCCCCAGGATTGACCTTTTAATACTGCGAGTTGCCATAGAGCAACAGGTACTCTCGTCTTTTTATTTGAATCTTTTCGACAACGATTTTGCACTGGGCTATACGTACTTTACTTTTTCGCAAAACTATTTCTCCATCAATGCATTCCACGTGAGCGCACATTATGCTTTTTCTTGTTGTTCGACATATGAGAATTTTTTACATTAATATAGAATAGTTTTAATAATTTTCACTTTTAAAAAATTATAAATAAAAATAGAAAGCATTTTACCATTGATCTTAATTTTTATTTATGAGGCGAGCAGACTAATGTCCTTAATCGGGGATAATTTGCTAAAATTGTTTCCTTTCCGCGAGCAGAAATTTGATGGAGTGAAGTAGACAATTTGGCAAAAATGTTTTTGGCGCGCGCGCGCATGACGGGACTTATCAAGGAGCAATTTAACCTTTTTCATCCGCAACTATATTTAGCCGCCGAAATAGCTCTCGACTCGCCGAAGCCGATAGACTCAGACGCGGCTACTTAAATAAATTAACTACACGCATACCAATGAATTTGAGGAAAAATAGTAAAATATTGCTCGCAATCACCTGTGCAATTACCACTCGATTAAGAAAAAAAAGTCCATTAGACTGATGAAGCCGCTGCCCGGAATATCGCGAGCCCGTATCGGTCAAATAAAAACCGCATCAACAAAAATAAATCGCCCTACGAGCCTATATAAGGAGTCGCGGGATCGATGCAACGGCCCTGCAATATCAGTGCGTGGGCGCTGCGAAAGACTCCGGCCACGAGCTGCGCGACGCCACGAGCAGCCGGTCAATTTGCCGAGATAGGCCGGACGCACCCCCGAGCGACCGATCAAACAATTAACAAAAGAGCCTTGCAAAAACGTCGCGCACTCACTGACATATACACACATACACATACATGCGCTAGAGGCCGCGTCCCGTGGGTGTTATTAATAATTATGGACAAGAGGGTGGCGCCATAATTCCGCTTTCCTTGTCATTGGATACTTCGACTCAGAGAAGGATTGTCGGCCGCTCGTAAAAATGCCTTTCATAACATACCTTTTTTGCCCGAGGCGGTGCTCACGCGACTGGCCGATAATCGCTCGGATGGAAAGTTGCGATTATTAATTATTAGAAGAGGGACGGATCCGATCGGGTGCTTTGTCTATTTATGTCTCTTTTGAGGGTGCAACGGATTTTATTTCACTCTTGGGAGAGCTTTTGGTCTTATATTGTTTATTTACGTAGCAGAAGCATAGGTGATACGGGACATTTATATTTAAATGGATAGCTGATTCTTTAAATTCCTGTCATTGATTAAATATTTAATATAAACTAGGATATAAACGTTGCAATGTGATCTACGCAGTTTGTCCCTGGTGGAGAATTTTTCATTGAAATACAAATTTAATAAATCGTGAAATGAGAATTCATATATATTATAATTACATCATACTTTACATTATTATTATTGATCATTATCGATTTACTCATGTTTTAATGTTATTTAAAAAAAAAATGTCTTCAACATCCGTATTTTCCACGATCGAATTTTTGGGCACAACTTCGTATTGAAAAAAAGCATAGTAAAATACAAAAAGTACCGATTACTCTCGCGAAATTAGCAACGCAGCCCTTTGAAGCTGAGACGAGAGTAAGCAACAAAAAAGGTGGCTCTCGTTTGAAGATACGGCGTAAAGCTTCGGGAAGATTGCGAGCACTCGAGTGTAATGCCGCGGCGCGCCTCCTGCACGTGGCCGTAACAAGAGAAAAAGTGCATGCAGGCAGCGGCGCGGCGCCTGGGGCATTTGCGCGCGTCTCGCGCGAGCATCGGCAATCTGGCCGGCGAATGCGCGCGGCTGGATCGCAGCCAGTTTTATAGCGGCCCGCGGCGACCTAGTTGCCCCGGCGAGGATGAAGCCCCGCGCGCCACCGATAGCGCCGCGCCGACATTGTACGGGTTGCACGCGGCAGTTGGACAGATTAGCAGTCGCGCCTTTGAAGTGGAAGCTCGAAGGCGTGTAGGTGGGATCGATCGACGTTACCGCCGCGGCGTCTCGATCGCCAAAGCTACACGCTACTTGGACGGCGCGACAGGAGACGTAATGATTCAAACGTGCGGCTGCGGTTTGATGCACATGATGAATTTTCGCGATGACACGCCGACTGCAGTAGGTGACGATGTGAATGAACTTAAGTACCTACCTAAGTTCTTTTATAAAAAAAAACGAGAGACAGTTTTTGCATTTTGTAACGTTAATAATGAAATCTTCTGTTAATTTAAAAGTTTATTAAATCTCTTTGTGCGAGGAACCTGGTTTTAAAATGATTGAGTATTTCACAATTTCAAAGGGAGGTATTACTCCATTCAGTATCTCTCTTTCATATTTCTAAAGAATACTAAAAAAATCAATATTGCAATTGAGGAAAATTTATAAATAGAACGATTGTTAACTTCTTTTTTCGGAACGAAAAAACAATAAAGTACATCGCTCAGTGACATTCAGTCCAACGACAATCTAACTGACGGGGAGTGATTAATGCAATGTACAGGAGAATCAGTCATGTCGAAAATTACATTTGAAAGCACTAGCAGATGTTGAAAGTAGTGTAATCAAGTTACCCGCCAATTCCATTAAATTTCAAGTACTTTGCATCATTTTTTCCGCACAATTTTAATAATGGCTAATTAAATTTCCCATCAATTTCATTAACAACGTCAATAGGAAAGCTGGATTTGGATGACGGTAATCTGAACCGTTCGATTGCATCCACGAGACCCAGATGTTGTGTTGACATTAAAAATGAGATTGCCAAACGGATTGTTTTTTAGCCCGTGATTGTGCCGCGCTCGGAAAATATATTTTCCTTTGTCCCGTAACAAGGAACTCGTTTCGTCTTTTTACGCTTTTCATTTTGGCCTTTGCAACTGAAGGTTTTTGTAGATACAAACGAAAGAAATGTATACGGGAGAAATTGGAATCGTGCTTTTATTCAAATTTGATACGTAACGGAGATACAAGATGCGCAACGCGAGTAAAATTGACGCGAGATAAGTTTTGCAAAAATTTTCTCCAAAGGAGGCGACATTTTATCAGTGGAATATTCTCTTTTACCTGAGATCTTATACCGTCCGATCAGACGGAGGAAGTAAAAAAAGTAAAGAACAAAAGTCAATTCTTACGAAACTGAAATGTTTCAAGTGCACTTTTCAATATTCATTTTCGATTTTAATAATGTTCTTTTACACGGTTAGAGAATGTGCAATGAGGTAGATATTACGATGAAAAAAGTTGGACACATTTTTGGAATGGGATTTTCTCTGCGTTCCTTATGAATGTAATTTGTTAGTCTTAAAAATTGACGTAATTCATCTCTATCAAACGTAAGTTTGCTGCTGATTTATGTATGAATAAATGGCAATTTCCTCATTTCAAATAGATCAAACTTCAATTTTACATAATGTTTGTATAAAACAAACGTGAAAACGGAGCACCTAATTAACTAACTAAATTACCTCTCCACCATTCAGCAACCCATTAAACATCCCCACTAATTAAAACGCCAGCGCATTCCTTTCAATCACTTACAAAACCCATTCCCATCATTCAAAAAAAAAAAAAAAAAGAAAAAAGCACCGGCGCAAAAGGCGAGTGCAAAGCCGCGCAGTCCCGCTCTCTATAGCTCGCCCGCGCCTTCGTAGGAACATAGGCGCTCCATCATTCCGAGCAAACGCACGCGCGTCCCGATCCTCGGGCGACTTCTGTTTATCCGCTGAAATTCAAACGCGCCGGGCTCCCGAGGTCGCGCTCTCACCGGGATAAGTTATCGATTTGGGCGCAGCCACGGGGCCGCACTTGTTGCGCCCGCCGCCGCCCCCGCGGGGCTGAATTATGCACGCGCCGGCTCCGTGCAAGCTCTCTCTCTCTCTCTATCTCTCCGGGAGCTCGAAAGCCCCTCCGTGCGCCCCGCGACGGACGCTCATTCAGCGGCTTGAGTGGACTTTCCAAGACTGACGGTTTTACTTTTGCGACTTTGCGCCCAAGCGCATCCCCGCGCGCTCGCGCGTGGCTCTTTCAAACGGATTATTTTTATGGTTTTGTGTATTCAGGAAAAATCGTTGCTTGCAGAGCTAAGTGATATTAATAGCTCGCTTTCTACGCCCGGTACTGATACGCAAGTGGAAACGGACGAGTGGGGCACGGCTATTGTGTTTCCTGCGAGGGGTTTGCAGAAAAAAAGACATATATACGGCATTGGCTTAAATATAAATAGGCAGTAAATGACTTTTTTACTGCCCTCCATTTAACATATTGATGGTTTGCACGTGAGCGCTGGTAAGGGTTAGAAGCCCACGTCATTAGCAGAAGATGGTTGGTTTTTTTCAGCTTTTGCAATTTCCTTATTTTTTTGCTCCATGTAATTATCTTTCAAAGAAGTCATGTGTTACGGTTATCCCGTCTTTTCCTGTTATTTAAAAAAATTAACTTTTCTTTTAAAGAATTAAAATTAATGCTTGAATAATCGCGCACTGAAGGGACGGCAAAGAAGTACAAAACCATCCAGTACTTTCCCAAGATTATAAACACTTTCCCTCGAGGTAAAAGATAATATTCGCCTTGTTTCCTTAATAATTACGGAGATGGAATCGATTTTCCTGTCACGCTGGAAAAACTTATTATGCGGACAATGTTTTCTTAACACACTTATATCCGGTGTCTCCATTAAGCGCTAAATAAATCGTTATTGTCCCTTACACCTTTTTCAATCTAAACGGATTTATGTATTGTACACCCGACGTCCCTTTTTCTCACGAGACTTTGAAATTTTCGTTGTCACCCCGAAGAACAACTTTAAAGGTGAGATCGTCCCATTGGGCGATACCCTGGACTTTGTCATTGCCGAGCGAAGCCTCGTAATTCATTTTATACCGTCCATTGGGCGCAAAAAGAAAAAAGCGCTCTTATTGTGGCACATTTGCGTTTCTCTGCTAATGGAGGGCTTTATGTGGCCAGGTGGTGATAAAGTTACTCTATTGACGTCAGCCTTTTCATCGTTAAATGTCGAATAATTTTTGCGCGAATTGCTCCAGAAAAATGTTTGTTCTCGAAATACGCGAAAAAATTTTAGTTGAAATTACAAACTCTCACAATACCAGCTCTTATTGCGATGCTTTTCAAAACAGCTGCGCCACATATGTATTTCGAAAACTGCAAATTTATAATTTTATCGTGCCGATTGCGAAGCAACTGTTTAAAATATTTAAAACTCTTATTAACAATTTCCACACATCAACCTGTCGATACCAATCGCTCTAAATTTCTCGACAAACCTACATTGCATTAGCGGAAACAAGCCTGAAAGCTAGCCGTAGCTTTCCACCCGCGAAACACGGCGGCACTAATTGAAATCGGCGCAACGTCAGAGTTAAGGGGGGCGGCTCAAATGGACCGCGAAGAATTCCTCACCGCCCGGGGTTTGGTCGTCGCGCCGCGCGAAAGCGGCCGCTTCCATCCCTTACTCCAATTAATTAAGCCCATCCAGCAGCGCCACGTGGAGCACTCGGCTTATCCCGATTGGTCTGCACGCGCGCTGCCAGCTTTTTCATGAATGATTCATACGGAACGGGCTTTTTTACGCGAAACTCGCGGACAATCGGATCTTGATGACCTCTCGACTTCGAGGGGTGATGTCGAGGTACGGTGCCACATTGTTTCGCAGTTCGGCGGTTTTATGGACTTTTTTCAGAGTGGATGGTGCTCGAACTAGTATTGATGCGATGTGAATATCGAATTAAAGAGGAACGCGGAGCTCAAGGAAAGAATTTTTTGTTTTTTGCGCGCTGATACTGTTTTAAAAAGTGTGACTCAAATTGTGGAGCTTGCTGTTGCTTGCTTGGATATACGCAGTAAAATTTTGATCCGATTTTTACGTTCAAGAAAATCCTAAAAAAGATCAAATGTAAAGATATATTTATTCTTTTTTTTTACGTTGGCGGGGAAACGCGTTTGGATTTTCATGTAAGTAGAAAACTGATAAAATTTAAATTACCCTTAGCGATAAGCATCTGTATCTCGGAGTCAATCTCAAAGTTTCTCATTGAAAATCCCAGAAAAATTTTCTTCTGAAACCACCTACTCGGGTCGATGTAGGCGGTTTTCCGCCACGTCGTAGAAGTAATCGATAGCATTGGTTTCATCAAAGGAAAAGGAAATCAACTTCAAAAGTACAGCGACACAGGTATTCACGACGGAAGATGGGATCCTTTGAGCCTAGGAATAATGAGAGCAAATCGCTCGTGTTTGAGGGTGATTAAGAGCCCTAGACTCATCAATTTATGATGATTGACGATGGTGAAGGAGGGCTTTCGGGAATTGCAATGTTGGTAGTTATTACTTCGCCGAATTGAAGAAATCAAGACGCCATTTTCGTAAATGGCCATCTACTTCCGGTTTGATACACTGATAAATAATTGTTTATTTGTTTAATTGCTTGATACTTCTCGTCTGGATTTATTTTTTTTTTTTTATTGACCCTTTAACCCAGTACAAGCGATGTTATAAGTAATATCTGTTAAAAATGTGGCCTGCATCGTAACTCAAAAACAACTATATACAAATTTAATAATTGTCGTCTCACAATCGGGCGTAATAAAGATGTCCCTTATCAGCTTAAATTACTATTGTACAATAATATAGCAGCCATAAAGATCAGTACTGGTAGTTTCATTTACTTAATAGATTCTTTATCTCCAATCAAATTCATCAAGTACAAAAGACATTGGGTCAGATCGATATTTTTTTATCTTCGAAGGTGGTTTATTAATTAACTTATTGATGAACACATTACTTATAGCTTAATTCTTAGAAGCTGAATAGCTAGTAGATTAATACGAAGCTATCACGAAAAAGATGTTTACATTGAAGCCACGAGCGAGAATAGATAGTGCTAGGTAACATCGCCGGGCACTTATGGGCAATTAAAAAATTCGACATAAAACTGATAGCCGCTTATTTGAAAAATCTTATCTCTTATCGCATTTCATCTCGTTTAAATCTTAAAAACTTTTTATCTCAAAGTTCGAAGTGTTTATGACGTTTTAATTTAATTAAAAAATTTATTGCGTAGTTTCATTTGAGGACACTTTACCCTAAAATAGCCCAAAGAAGCTTTTATGAGGCCCTCGCGTATTAATTACAAACTTTTCAGACATTAAAAGTTTTGCGGAACATTTTTTTCCGCTAACTGAAGGACACAGGAAACTTTAAAAATCTAATTAAATTATGATAAATAAACGCCAATAATTTTTAGTTCATTACTTGTATTATAATATATAGTATAGTTTCCAAATAAAAAATAGTCAATACGTAACCTGGGAATATTGAATTTCCATCCAGATTGTGAAATGTTATTCAGTTACACACTTTATAACTACGCAGCGTTCGATCAGAGGGCTCTTCTCAAAAATAAAGCAACAAATCCAGCCTGGGAACATAAATTCGCGTTGAATCTGCGCAGCGCGGAAAATCTTCACAATCGCAGGGCGGTGTATAAATCAAGCAAAGCGACACCGAACCCCGCGAGTTTCGAATTTCCGAGCAGTAAACACTGCAATTTCACAGCGGAAGAGCCGCAATTATAGTTACTCGCAAAAATTTTCGCGTGTCCGTCCTATATTTACCTCGCGGATTTCCCGGGGATTTTACGAAAAAAAAAACAGCCCGTCGTGCAACCGGGTTTTATGCAAAAGCGCGGAAAAGGAGAAGCGAGCTCGTAAATCGCGCGCCCCGACGGCCGAGGTGAGAGTTTCGCGAGGGAACTTGTAGGGCTTTTAATTTCACGAGTCGCTGTGCAGTCATTGTGGGGCGGCGATGATGGGCAAATGAGCCTCAGGTGGTCTGGCTGGGGCTCCGGCTATTTTTAACTTTTGTCTATGGGGGTATCGCAACTTCGTTCATTGCGCTGCATTGTTTCTTCAGGACCTGTTTTACTTTGTTGTAAGTGTTTCATTTTCCTCTCGTTTCTAGTGGCCGTATAAAATTTTATACTGAATTTATTGCTATCTCTTCAATAAAGTAATTAGTTAATTATTAAATCATCACTTGCTTTATAATTTGAAAATTAATTTGTATAAAAATTTCGTTACATTTTCGTTAAATTTATTGTTTACGACGGTTTTGTAATTCGTTGAAAGCTCGTTAAAAGTAAAATTTAAGATTTAATTCAAGTCAAACTTTAGCTTCATTAATGCAGTTATAACTTTAAATGTATCAAATTTCATTTGTTACTTTTACTTCAGAATGGCTTGAAGTATGACACTAAATCCAACTTTTAAACTTGTCCAGTATTTTATTTTAATTAGCTTCAAATTAATTAAGTTACTTTTTGTCTTTTTATAATTCAGCAACATTTCATTTAAACTTTGCTGTATCTACCTTTTGTAGTTACACCACTCGCATTTAAAAATCTTTACTTCATTTCTCATTTTCTCATAAAGCTTTTTCACTAACAGACGAAAGGAAAAACAAATCTTGAAAAATGCGTTATCTCGATCACTAAAATACCGACGGCGAATTCGAATTTCAAAGAAATGATCGTCAATGCCAACAAAAACATCGAAACCCTACCCCGGTGATAGGAAAAGAGCCGGCCACACGCTTCCCCGGAGATGGAAACCTTGGTTCCGCGGAAAGCCAATCGATCAGCGGGACAACAAATTAATTCGAGGCGAAGTGAAACGCTAGAGGCCGAGGCTGGTAGGCGCGCCGTACTGGCCGAATCGATCACGGCGCCCCGTCGCGCGCTAACCCGATCCGCATCATCGCGACCCCGCGATTACAATTGGCCGCCGTTTCAGCAGCTCGCCACCTATCAGCACTCATTTTAGAACGTCGACGAGCGGAGTCGACGTGACACTCCGTTTCTCGAAATTCGCGACTAATGGTGGCCGGGGGGCGGCGATCGATCGCCGCGAGGTGCTGATGGATCGGCTCGCGGAAAATATTCCGGCGGTGGCTGCGCGGTGAGGCTCGTTCAATTTCTTCTTCCCTCGGTTATTGGATTTGGCTGTCGCAGCGGAGTCGTTTGTACCGGCGAGGGGAAAATAGCGCGACAGGTGTTCGGCCGGCGCGTGCTACGGCGCGATATTCGCATTATTGCGAATAGCTGCATTCACCTGACTTAATCGCTTGATAGCCCATTAAACTACAGCCGTATGGCTTTAATGCACGGCTTGTTAAAAAGGTCGTTTAAATATCAATGGAAGATTGCGCGTTTTGCATTATACGACAAACTTTTATGTTTTAAGTAGAAAAACATGAATTTGACGAGACACGCGGGAAAAAGGTTGCGGAAAAATTACGACTATCTAGTATGATATAGGGAGGGTAGAAACGCGTTAAAAATTCTTCTTAAGAGTCGTAAATATTTTTCAATAAATAAATTTATAGACGCTATGCAGTAGATAAGTTTTCAACACTGCTCCGTGTAAGCGTATTCCCGAATTCCATATGATACACACCGATATTTCGCATCGCCCACAAAAAGTCAATTTTTCCGGGTTCACAAGAGGTGCCTTAAAGTAGATCGCCAGCGGCGTTGATCAAAGACCCGATATTGGTATTCACCCTTGTAGAGTCGCATACATAAAGTAATTACGCCGGCAATGCCGAAGTTCCATTTAGCCGGCGGTAACCGTGAAAACATCCGAGGTGCGGTATATCGAGGATCTCGATTCGCCGTTATGCGACGGTCCTAGATTTAGAGATCAAAGGAGGAGAGAAATTAAATCTCCAATGCATTTCTTTTTTCTCAAGTTAAAGACTCGACTCGTAGAGAAATTCAAGATTTCAGATCTTGTGAGTATTCCGTGGTTGTTTATCGCAAAGATAATAAGTCTTCAAATCTATTTCCTTTTTTTTTTTAATCATATGCCTACTTACATTTTGTTCAATAATTATTATTTTCGTACAAAATCGTTAAATTTTAAATCTATTTATTAATCATAAAAAATGAACAAAAGATCTTTAATTACTTCATTTTTCTCGAATATCGTATGAATAGATTAGCCATGCCAGTGGAATTTCCAGGTAGCAACGGGTAAGTCCAAAAAAAATCCCCCCACCGTAAACTGCAATCGTTTATTTACAAAGAGGTGCTCGCGGAACTCTCACCCAGTCCGTATCGTAATTTCCTCGTGAGATAAGTCGACCCGCCTTCGGAGGCTCAAGAGTGTTTTCGCCGTGAAATCGCTTATTCATTTTGTATGAACTTATCGATCTCCCCGCCGATGACAGGTTTGTTGACGAGCTTTTCGCCACCGCCTCCTCCCTTTTCTTACCCCTACGGTATTTTTGTCGGACGCACTAGCGTCGCTGTTAGCAATTTTTTTTCTTGCCACACGTGGAAAGAATCGGTCATGTTTTTACTTCTTTGAGTGATCTGTACCATTTTTCTATGCTGCTGCAGGTGATTAGAAAACAATTACCAAGATAACGAGCTCATTTTCACTGCTAGTCAATATTTTTTCTATTTACCGTTCTTACTCTGTATGCAATTGTTACACATAATACAGATTAAGATTAATAGTGTTGATCGTTTGAAAATACAGTTTTTTTATTTATAATAGACAATTTTTCTTCTTGTTATCGTGTAAACATTTTTCGGATAAAGATTATTCATGACACAGTCAGAATTGTCATACCTTTTCTTAGAATTTTTCTTATCGTAGGTGAAATTTTTGAGACGAAGAAGTAATCTAGAAATAGATATGGTATATCGTATCTATAGAGAAGTCGTACCTTTGGCATTCCTGCTTTATTTAGTTGCACCAGGCGGATAGAGTTAAGGCACGTTCTCCACGATAATTTAACCAGATTGCTCATTGAACCGATCCTTTGTTCTTCATGATTCCTCGTCTCAATAGCTTTAGTCGGCCGATTAAGCGCGCCTGCTGAGTTTTCGCTGCAGGCGCAAAGTTATTTTTACAGCCAATTACGTCAAAATGCCGGTCGATATCGATTACTTTTCATCGACACCGCTGTCGTGCATTTTTATAATAAGATGCGCCGTGTCAAAAATAAACTTCCCTCTGTCCCACCCCCTCCCGTGCGTCCCCCTAATCTCTACGTCACACGACTATATATAATACTTCATCCAACTTTTACGTAAGCCCCTCTCAAAAATTCACGGCCCCATAGATTACTCCCGAGCGAGCAGAGCGAATTTCAATAAAGCACCGCGATGAAGTTAAGTAACGAGGCGATTTCATTTTCACGACGCGCGCGCTTTTTCGAAATCGATCCGCCCCCGCCCAACGGCACGCGCAAATAGTCAGAGGGTGTTTTTACGACGAGTTAAACAACCCCGCAGACATGATTTAGGGCCTCGTAAATATCGCGGATCGGTGGCCGTTTTTTTAGCTCTCCCCTCCCTCAAATGCAAAGCGCCGGCGCCGATTCATCGTCGATCAGCAGCCGCGGAGTATTGAACCGCGTAAATCTGTTGAAGTTGGAACGCCGGCTTGGGAATTTATCGGTGACGAAATTTATCCGGCTGATTGTTTGGAAGGGAACAATGACGCGCTGCATTACCGACGCGGATTGCATCGGATGTGTATGCCTACCTATATTTATCCGATTAATTGTGCGCTCTCGCAGGATTTTCCATCGAGGTAATTGATTCATTAATGTTGGTGTATTGCAGTTTTGCGCTTTGTGTAATCAATTTTGATTGAAAATTGACCTATCAATCTGCCATTTCTAATTTCCATAGTTAAATAAGATTATAGTTTATCTCTTACATTATATGATTGAAATTCAATAATCACACTATGAATATTTAAATGTAATATACGTTTTAAGATTTTTCGGTTTTCAATCGCGTGTGAGATATAGATATAGACTTTTAGCAATTATAGATAAATATCTTTTACTTTTTCTATATAGACCCGACGTTTGAGCCAATATATACATGGTCACTACAGTTTACTTCTTCAGGGCAAACCTGATATTGAATTAACCATTGCGTGATGCGTGCTATTGACTAAAATAAAACCTTCCCTGTGCTTTTAATTGTTCTACCCTTTTATGCTAAAAAAAGTTCACACCTAATAATGGCCATCATAAATAATTCCAAAATGAAACATTTAAACTTTCAGTGTTAAGTACGAGGTGAGATAAAAAAAAATTAATTAAAGCAAGCGATCTTGTCCCTTTCTCTCCAGGGAATATCTTTCGTCCTTACTTTGCATAATGCCGCATATCTAATTATAACCAATAACAATGCAAGTAGGAAATGAAATAGAATGACATTATTAAGTCCGTCCTATGCAAATATCTGTACTATCGATCTGTCCCCGTCGTTTTATCAAACATCCAATTTTCTTACTGTTCACTGATTAAGCCTGATTCGATTAATTAAAGAAATAAAAGGAGCTTCCCATTAGTCGTCGGTCATATTAAATTAGAAATAAACGTTTCGAAAAAAATTGTCAAAGCGCGCGGAAGATTAATGTCACGTGAGGCGTTAAATAATTGAAAAGTGTATTACGTGTAAAACCGAGCCGTGCTCTGAAATTCAATGACATTCATGAGATACGCGATAATCTAATATCGTACTCGGAAAATCATCGCATTTCATTTAACTGTCTCGGGGCAGCATCTCGTTTTAAATGCATAAAACATCCGCCGCAAAATTTTGCATCCGAGCTTAAGAAACATGCGCATTGTGGATCTAATGCAAATAAGCGTTAAAATCCAACGCGCGCCTGGAATTTCAAATGTAATTTCCGTTTAAATAATTGAATGCGTTGAACAAAAAAAAAAAAAGACAGAAAAACGCGGTGTACCTGTGCTTCCGTTGGCGCGGTGCGTGCGAACCGAAGGGTAACCTCGGGCGACAATGATCGCGAAAAAAGGAGGAGTTTAAGGGAGAAAGCGTCTCGAACAATACGGCTAATCCCTGCGTCAAACATGCGGAAGCCGTTCCTCATCTTCTGCCGCCGCCGCCTGATAATCCTGGTAGTGTATGCGCGACCCATTCTCTAAACCGATGAATATGAATTTCTCCGAGGTGGAAGAAAAATCCGCGAGTCCGTGGTGTAGAGCGCGAGTTATATATAGGTCTGGAACCGATGCATGTACTTCGAAGAGATTCTGTACGGAATATCGGATTATTATGTTTAAAATAACATATTTTCTGGTTTTGTGAATTCACGAATATTGGAGTACGATTTTATTTATTTATTTTTTTGCCCATTAAACTTTCAAAAGCAAATATATGATTGGTCTAGAATATAAGCGTTGAATAAAATGAATAAAAAATAAAACTTAAAAAACGATAACATTTATTAAAAGGTACTTAAAGAATAAAAGCTTATTTTAAAAAATTATATGAATTTAAAAGCCTCTGAAATAATAAATACTTTCCTTTTAAATAAAAATCTTTTTTATTAGACTGACAGACATTTTATCCAAAAATAAAACAAATGATGTTGACTTTATCAAAAGTTAAACTTTACTTTCTCTCTATTACAGTGATAAAGTCAGAAATAATTTTTCTGATGACAGATTATAAATAAAATTCAAAACATAAAAGCACACCTTGACATCGAATTAAAATGAAACGTAGAATTTATAAAAAAAATAGGCGCGCGAAGGTAAAGCGGGTGCCTTTATTACACATTTATCAAACGAAAAGAGTTTCACTCGCGATAGATTACATCTGAAGCACCTCGCGTTATAGACTGTTCTATAAATGCAGGAATAGGAACTGCGTGTAGTCGGCGTGAAGCTTAATGAATGAAACGCGTTATGAGTGGATCTAATTCCGTATAATGGTATCCCGTTCCAAATCTGACATGCATCAACTTACACGTATGCGTGCGATGATGCGCAACTACCGCCAAATCATACAATTCTATCAAAGTTATCACTAGCACAATTTCGGCGTGTATGGATCGTAATTTATTTCGATGCAACACGATAAAAATGCCAATTCGATAACAGCTTTAATTCTGAATTTCGATAATTCAAATAGAGTGAAGCTTAATACCAAATTGCATAATTAAATGGATAAAATATGTTTCGTAGCGTCATGTCTAACCCAAGCCGGACTCATACCACTTACAGAAATTCCGTATCTCGTCGTTTGATGAAAAGTAAGTTTCATTCGAAAATGATCAAAAGGCTATAGTAGATCGACCAAACTTTTAATCAAAAAGCATTTTTTAAATCGTAATTTATAGCTACCTCGACCCACGGCGACATTGATGTCGACAATAAACGGGGTATCGCACACCGTATCTTCAAATTATCACGTCGCATGTCGAAAATCTCGCTTTAGATCTAATTAAAATGAAGACGAAAAAAATGGAGCACCTTGTGACTAAGTGCGATTACGGCGGTCAATTAAATGGGAGGTTTTCTCGCACGTGCTATCGACAACTCGCGCGGATGATTGAACTCTCGCGTCTCGGACGCTGGACTGCCCGAGGGTCACCGGCACTATCGAGGCTCGCTCTATATGACTCTATTCCCTTTTATCTTGACGCATGAGTCACGCGTTAAATTGTGCGGTTTCCTATATTTACTTTTATTGGAACATTTACGCACTTTACAAGCGGGCGAAGGTGAAATCCGTTTTGTTTTGCCCGACAAGGATTTTTACGGATAATTTTTAATGAACTAAAAATAACTCGTGCCTTATCAAAAATCCGGTCTTGCGGTCAACGCGAGCAGACCCCATGGCGATACGAAATTTGTCCAAGCCAAGAGAGAGTGCCAGATACATACGTAAAAGGCACACCAAAGAAAAGAGTGACGTGTTCGCTAAAAAAGCGAGGGACTAAAAGTCGAGACGTCACGAGAAATTAAAAAACTTAATTTCCGTGGCGCACGAGGGAAAGGACTTGGCTCTATCGGGGATTACCTCGTCACCTTCGAGCAAAGTCACGAGCCCGACCATAAAACCAGCCCGCAGCGTGTTGTCCCGCGCGAACTTTCATTTTCGCGCGCGCAAAAAAAGGGGCGGACGAGTGGGTGACGCGTCCCGGTGAGAGCCATCGGGTCTCGGGTCGATCGATTCCCGCTCGAATGCAGATGCCCGCGACTACGGTTCACCCGCGGAAACGGGCACTTTCGAAAATTCGAGCGAACAAGGAAAGCCGGGAACGGGGGCAACGTTCGCGACGCGACGTCTCCGCTCGCCAGACACTCCCGGGGTGACTTTTTCTTTTAAACATGAAGCGGAGACGCGCGCGTGTACTTATTGTTTGCGGCGATCGCTTTAATTCACCGGCGAGGAAACAAGCGCGTCTGGGGTACGGGTAACTGGGAATATTAATATACTTCACGTGGTGGGCGTGAGTTTTATTGTGGATGTAATTTTTATTCGCGGTAAAGGCACTTTTTTGTTTGTTTTTGAGGAAAGGTTTTGCACGTGAGAATTATCTTTTCGCTTCGCGTTTGAATAATTTTCATAAATTAATTTTAATACATTCAATTAATTTTACTTTGGTCGCTATATAATTCCATATTACAGTATTTAACGAATGAATTTATTTCGCAAGATTTATCGAAACGTGTAATATGTAAAATTAATATTTTATATACTCTTTACGAACTCTTTTTGCTGTTAGGGATATTTACTTAAATAAATTCACAAACATATCCACTGTTGAATCATGCAAAATTGTTAATTTACAACCGACTTTTTGAAATTCCCACGCAATAACCCATTTGGAAGAAAAATCTATAGCAACGATGCTCCTACAAAGAATTACACCCCCTAACCCGCGAAAGCGTCATAATCCCGCTAACGTATATTTTCCGAACTTATATAGGTATAATGCATTATTTCCCCTGCAGAAGAAGTTCTGGCAAACTCGTGGGAGGCTCTCATGTCCAAAGTTATTTCGGTTGGATCGAGGAGCCACGATGCGTTCAATTCGGCCGGACAAGTTCGATTCGGGGCTGCTGCATATTTTCCCCGCGGCGGAGCAAGCGAAAATAAATAATATAACTTTTGCTCCGCGGAACTTTTCTCGCTTCCACGATTGATATATTGCAATCTTCAACGGGAGGTGGCACTTCGCCTTTTAATCCCGAGAAAATTGCCAAGGCAAGGTAAATTTCTTTTCGATGCAGATCACGTCTTAAAGCTATACAGTTGCTACCTATAGATGCTTGCGTTACATCCTCTTTGTCTTAAGATATAAGACCTCAAGATGTAACACTTTCCAGAAAAAAATTTTTAACGTACATATTTAGCTAACATTCGATAACGTCAGTGAAGATGAGTACTGAAAAGGTGAATACTATGAGATGAAAAAAATAGAAAATGGAAACTTTAGTATTGTAAATAATGAGCAGACTTATTTGACACTTCAAATAATCATCTAGAGATTCATCGTGAAATATTTTTTATAGTTTCGTTTAAGACATACGTCTTGAAAATTAAAGAACTACTATAATTATTATTACAATAATAGTATGTGTTTTATCAAATAGCAAGGAATTAATTCAGTATTACATATTCAAAGACTATAGCCATGAATATTCCAACCCAAACAGTAGAAAATATCAAACTAAACTGGCGCTCATTTTTTCTCCCTACAAAAAATTACTCAGCCGTTGTAATCAATTATCCCCCGAAAAAATAAGCGTCGCATCAACCAATCGAGCGAAAAATAAACGCAAACTTAATTTTCCGAAGCTCTATCAGTCTCATCTACCAGATGGTGCAGTGAGTGAATTACAAGCAACACGAAGGCTACAGGAACGCCACTTCGTCTCCCCATCCCATGAAGAAAAAAAGTGCCGATCCATCCGTTCGACTCGCGCGCCACTGACCCGCACTGCATTATACAACGCGACGCCTCCAATTTTTCACGTCCGTCAAGCCTCTTCCGAATACATTGCCTGGAGAGCTTCGAGCTCGATTATTATGTATACCGGAGTCGCTTACCCTCTTCGCCTCTAGCGCCTCGATAGTTTCAACCGGTTAATATTTAAAGGCGCTTAATTCGAATGCTTATAAGGGGTGGCCCGGGACTAAAGTTTCCGCAGTGGCGCGGGAAATTGTTAGGATTTCGCCTGGACCGAGATTACGGAGCGCGCGCGGCTTATTAATTTGACATGCGCGATTGCCCGAGGTGAGGAGAGAGTCTTAGAAGCGCGAAAGGAAATAATGAGGGTGGGTTGAAAAATGCGCGCCTAGAAAAATAGCGCGTTGCTTATTTGACGTACCCTCTCGTCTTTTAATATGGACAATTTAGGGGAGGAAAAATTTTCTTTCGTAAATACATGCTCTTTTTCTGCGTTTTTAAATTAAATATTGAACTGTTATTAACAGCGCTTTATTCGCAGCTATTATTCTTAGCCTGATTATGTGCTCGTCAGATTATCTTAAAATATATATTTTAGTGCTTAAGCGATAGTAATTCATTTTATATGCTCGTAAAATTTATCCGAAATTTTTATGTTATTTTACGGATACCATAGGTATAAAGATTGTATTTATAAAAGAAAAAAATTTTATTAAAAAAGACTTTTTTTTCTTAAAATTTAAACTTGTCTCTTAAATAAACTTCAAACTAAACGCTCCTTCGTAAAATCTGATTTGCACACTTGTCTAAAATTAAAAAATAGCTGCCTTTGTCCTCGCAAATTAACTGCAGCCATTGTTCTTGCGTACAAAAATAGTCCTCTTCAACTGCGTTTTATCTCCGCGACCCCGGCGAATCATTCGCGAGCTCGCCACTTGTTTATATATAATTATTATTTCCTCATGCTAATCAGTGGTGATCGTCCTCTGCGACGTGCCCGTGAGGCTGCGGGCGAGGCAGCGAGGTAAACAGACCAAGCGGGCTGCTCGAGCAATATTGTTTTTAAAAAGACGGGCACGCGCTAGTAAGCGGGATTCACTCGGGGCGAAAGGGGCGGCAACGTCTCGCTGTACTAATGCACCGCGCGGCAGGGGCGCGGGCTCGCCGTAATTGGATGTGTCCAACTGAAGATAATGAAGAAAAACGCGCCTATTCTCGCGAGTCTAGAATTCTAATTTAAATGCGATTTGCATTCTTCGCTGCTGCTCATTACGCCTTTTCTCCGTGTACACCGCGCCAATCTGAAATATTCTAATCGTCTAACCTTGACAAATCTGATTTCGTAATTAAGAAGAAAATTGTTTTTGTTTTATCATTTTAACGACTGTACATTTTTTAAATTAATTCTGCAATAAATGACAAGTCAACCATCGCTTCTAAAGCAAAAAGCACACTTTAATATACCGCTTAAACGTAAGACATTTCGTAGCTTCCCGCGATGAAAACCACGTTTCGAGAGATTACGGCGAAAAAGCACGTTATATGCTTTTCTTTACTGCAAAATACCAAAAGACCTTTTTTCGTGGCAGATCTGAATTGTTCTAGTTTTCCCTGCAAAAAGCTGAAATATGCTTTTCTTCGTTAGGAAAAGGTAAAATGTACTTTTCTTTGTTAGAAACGATGAAATCTGAGCTTTTTAAAATGTAGGTACGTAAAATTCTTTTGTTCTAATAATGAGAAAGATTTTTTTGTAAGCATCATTGGTATAGTAGGATTTTAAATTACACAAAATGGATTTGTAGATGAGCTTGTCCAGGAAATGAAAGGGAAAATTTACTGAATATCAGTAATGCAAGGGTATTGAATGAATTCACAAAGAATTTATTAAGCACAAAAGAATGTTTGTTCGCCGGCAGTTCGACGTGGCTGTTGGCGTTTTTCTTGTACCTAATAAAGAGATTCTTCGAAAACTATTCATCCAAATTAAACTAAGTAATCTTCACTGTACTGATAGATATTAACTTTCGCGAACGCCCTAACTAATAATTTCCGCGAACGCCGTAGGGTTTGCAAATTAAATAATGGGTTTAATACAATATCTGAGCTCTGCAGTTGAAATACAACTCATTATTACAAGAAAATTTTTAATTTAAAAGAAGAAGGGCTAAGCTTGCCTATGAAATATGCGTGTTATTAAAAGATAAAGGGGTTTTATTAAAGTTTACGGTTTGCCAAATATTTTTCAAATTAGTAAAAATGATTGCTGTTTCAAAATTAAGCTATTTAATTAAATCTTTGCCCGTACAAATATTGCGGGAGATTTGAATTTTAGTTAAATTGAGCTCGTTTCAAAAATCATTATTTACGATGCGGCGAAAATCGCTATGTATTCAAATAAGTCTAATTTCGATCATTACATTAAAATTATGGTAACCAATAAATTTCACAGTCGCCACGTGCGCAATTTAATTAACCCGCGAGTCAAATAAGTAACTAATGAATCAATAAGCATTCCAGTCCGTCACCGCGCGCTCTCCATCGCAACTTGCAGAAAAAAAAGGAACAACGGCGACTAAAGACCGACGGCAGCTTTCCTCGGCGCTTCGGAGCATCTGGAAAAAAAATCACGTAGCGGAATATCGATTCGCTCGCGAGCGCCAGTAAAATGATTTGGAATTTAAGAAAAGTCGCTGACGCCGGAGTGTCCTTTGTATATCCCGGCCGCTTTGTACGAATAAAATAAACACTCGTCCCTTTGTGCTCTATCTGTGCGCGCGGCTGACCTCGATTTCGGCCCGGCGGGCCGAAAGGATCCGCGCGCGCCGGGCACGACTTAGGCGCGCGCGCGTGCTCCAAAATAAGGGTCCCTTTGATTAAAGCATTAATATCTAATACAGCCCGGCGGACGGGCGCTATTCGTTTCCCCGCGCCGATTGCGCTCTATCGATTTGCTTACGCACTCCGGACGCTACAATATTCATCGCTGACGGTACATTATTCGCGATTTTTTATTGCCCGCGCGTGCTGCCGAGCGCGTCGCCTGCCGCGAATTTAGCTCGAACTTTCAAGGGGGCCGCCTTCGTCATTTTTTTACACAGGAACGTCGATGAAAATGCTTGCGGATTTCGTGATTTTCGGGTGGGTGTTTTAATGAAGAGGGTGTAAGATTAAATTTTAAGAGGTCGTATGAGCGAGATGCCATTTAAAATGTATGATGTATTTAGTCGTTTATCCAAATATTGGTACACTTAAAGATCAAGAAAGATGTTTAATAGATTATATAGTATTTTCCACATTCTTTTAAGTTTATATATAGTATTTTTATTGCGTATATTTTTTGTCTTTATAATCTATAACTATCATGTGCCGAAATGAACTTTACATATTTATCGAACTAGTAAAATAAAGAAAATATAAATTAACGGTATCTATTTATATTAACGATTAGCATAATTTCGTAAAATACAAACACGATAGCCGTTAAATAATAAATCACGAAATTAATCGAAACGAATTACTTGCAATTAGCGAATTGTTTTTATTTAGGGTAAATAAAAACAGTCGGAACAGATGAGTCGAGAAAAAAGTGGCCATTATTAATACGCTGCGCGCCTATCTCTTTCCTTAATCCGAATCGTAGCGATATACGGAATTTTATCGCGTCGTACATACAAATAAACTACGCTAGCGGCCGATCGCAGAAAAGATTGAGCCGCCCTTACAGAGGCGCGGCTGTATTGTTATGTCAGGCTTTCGCAAAAACTCACGAAATGTTATCGGCGCGGTTCGCTTCCGCAACCAATCGAAGTCGCGCCGCCGGCCGATAAGTGGCTGCTGTGTTTGACTTAGTTAATGAACAGAAATTATTAGCGAGGCGCCGTCGACCTACGGCGTCAGACTCGGTCGATTAATTAATTTACTATTACGAATCCTCGATATTGCGCATCAATTACAGCTGATCGCACGAATTACGATTTTTTTCATTTTATCGCAATCGGAAATTACTTCAAGTTTTAAGGGGGAAAGCAGGGGTGCAATTAGACTCTTCGTAATAATTGCAAAAAAAATTTTTCTAATTTGCAAAAATAAAATAATCAAAATTTCGAAAATTTCTTTTGACTGTTTTCTTGAATGAAATTTCAATTCTTTCCGAGATGGTGTTGCGTCCCCTGACCTTTTTACCCCCTTTCCGTATACAGGCCGCACTCTTCTCATTTATACTTATATATAGCCAAGTTTTTTATCTGTCCCCTATCCGACCGATCTTTATACTCAATTTTAATATCACTCATCTGAATTTCTCATAGCTCAGAACGTTTAAAGTTCAATTAATTATATAATTTGTAGTCTTGCATAATAATTTACTTGTAAATGTCAATATGAAATTTCGGAGCGAATTAACAGGTGCTTGATCTTAGCAAAGTTGGGATTAGTGTTTTAGAGATAACGACTTATAACTTAAAATAAAATCTAGTGCCAGGTTGTGTACATTGATGATAATAGAAAATCAATTATTATTAGTTACATAATACGCACGAGTAACGAATAAAAGTTGAAAATAAAATAAAATTTTTTTTATGACAAATAAGTACAAGATAATACCTGAACTTGATTATCTTGTTGATTTTTCTTTTACATCCGGAGTATGCAAAGACCGTTGTTTTTAAGATAAACGTTGATTATTATTGCGATACAAAATATTGAATTTGATTCGGTAATGCCGAAACCGCTTAAAACATTCAAATCAATAAAATTACTAATAATTTTGCGAAAATAAGTGCAGCTATGATCGGAAAAGATAATTAATAAACGTAAGAAAATGAAAAAGGCTAATAAAAGTATGTAAAGTAAATTTTTTTACTTACTTTCTATGTTCTGTGTTTGATTAAGGATTACTTAACTATAGAAAATAAATATGTCGCCACAGATTTATGGTCACACGCGATAGTAAGCGATAGAAATCTTAAGTAAGGTGCAAATTCGGCAGGCGATTAGATTATCCCGGTTTTATATCATTGTAACGGTGGACAATACGCGATATACGCGTTTACGCCTTTTTCACGAAATCTCGATTTTATTCTTAAATTCTCAATACTGCGTCTTATAGAATGTCGATTTGTTTTGTACGTATCATCGTAGGTTGTTTGACAGAAGTGTTCACAATTCAGGTCTAAAGTAATTCCACAACAATATTTATTTTTCCTTGTTCAAGACAGATTAGTTGCGGATATTCTTTATCGGTACTAAGAAATGGTGAGAAGAGTATGTGATCCGTGAGGTGAAATATTTAGAATGCAAATTTTAATTTCCATTTATGCAATTGCTCGGGCGCCTCCTGGCTTCAGAATTATTTTACCGACAACAAATTAGTTTTTTTTATCCAACAAGCTACTCTCGAAATCTGAATAACAAAAGAGCGCGCTTTAAATGGATTATATACCGTTTGGGCTATGGATATTTTTTCAACTGTTAAAGATTTGCAATGGTATTAGCTATTTGCAAGGCAATTCGCGATTCGGTTTAAAGTTTAGATCATTTAAATGCTGAAGTGTAGATAAATTGTACATGTGCAGTCACTCTTACTTTATCCACGTTTATAAATAAAACCGTTTACTAATCGCGAAAATAGAAATAAGTTATACCTTTTTTATAGAGGCATTATTCTGCGTCGACTTTGTTAAAAAAGTAATAAATAAGTTACAATAATTTAGAAATTTCAGTGATCTACTGGCACAATTTCGGCCAAAAAGTTTCAGTTAAAAAAATCCACCAAAACCAAATGAAATTTTAAATTCAATTTACGCAGTTTACTTCGTACACGTAAAATTATTACTATATTTTCCCGTGAAAAAAGAGTAACACAGAAAATTCGCGAAAAGAAACAAATCGGGACTCACCATCTCGACGCGAAATTCGCAAAGCCGCGAAAGGAAGCAACAGTAGCGGTGTGTAGTAATCTCCCGACGACGTTACAAAGTCATGTGACAAAATTCCCTCCTAGGCAAAGTTCGCAAACACGGAAGCGCCTCACGGGGAAGTGTCAAACGGCACTGCTCGGTTTGTCCAGTCGTTTCGCGGATTTTTTCTCTTATTTGCTCGCCGCGGTCCGGCCGTGTCTCGGGCTGTCCGCGCGGCCGACTGCGCCGCGCCTCCTCCGCATAGTATCTCCCGCGCGGCTGCGGGGCCTCCCTCGCGCGCGATCCTCGGTGATGCGCTGATCGCGCTGCCGGAGGTACACACGGTGCGGATGCGCGCGGCGCGATAGCGAGCGAGGCGACCGGCGCCGGACGTCGTTTCGGCGCGACTGCGAGCCGCGACCCGGAGGCGGCCGGGAAAAAGCGCACGCCGGCCGCGCGAGCCTTACGCATGTGCGCGCCGCCTACACAACCCCGCGGCCAACTTGTTGCTTCGACGAGGCGCCTCCGGCCCTCCCCCGTACTGGACCCCCTCCTTTCCGCGATATCATAATGATAAGGACACGACGGGGAAGGTCTTCTTGCGGGAGGCGATCAGTGCGCTTTCTGGAGGAAGGCTGCGGATGCTGCGATGGGTGATCGTGGCACTGGGTTTTCACTTTAGCAGAAAAAGGATATTTTACCGATCATCTATTTTTATTTTTCATTTGTTGTGCACTTTTTAGAGTTGCATCTAATTGTTTACAAAAAACATTAGACAGGATCTCTTAGAATTCTCGAATAAATAAGTATATCTATTATTATTATTTTGCGCAAGTGTATTTTTGATTGCTTGGTCAGCGGGGATATTTGCTTATTCAGAAGTGAATATCAATGAAATCGTCGATATATTAATGAGATTAAATTAGATAACTATAGTTGACTGATTTTCGCGGTGAAGTACTTTCAGTCATCATTTGAAATTAATAATTCGTCACAGTACTTGAAATTTTCTACTTAAAGTAATGCCTTTTTTAAAGATAATTATTTTGCTGAGATTTTATATATAGATTACATAATATATATTTTATTTTATTTTATACGCATATTTTTAAGGGAATTGATTTCAAATATCTTATTATTTTATAACTCAATTTGTCGTCATCTAACTCAGTACTAATTATCGAGCTCATGCAAAGCACGGGAAAGTGAGAATGCGGAAAACTGTATTAAATTCAATTTAATTCATCTTATTTAAAGAAAACCAGGATTTAATTAGGTAAAAATTTTAATTTTAATACTTAATGCAACCAATATTTTTTATCAATTTTTAGTATTATAAATATCAAATATACGATTCTCTAATCTTTTAAAAATTTTAGACCCTGCAATATTACACTAAATAACGTGCAAAAGTTTATACCTATATATAAAAAAAGAAAGCTTCAATTCGGTGTTATTACGTACACATCAAATGTGCGATAAAAATAAGTTAGCCATTAAACAATGGTAACTTTAAATACATTTGATATAAAGATTATAATATATAAAAATAAAAAAGGTTTTACTTTTGTTAAAATTTCATTAATGTAAAAACTATTTTAATTGATATTAAAAAGAAAAAGGGCATTCAAAAGGAGTTTATAAATGAATACTATAAAAATGAAAACAAAACCTTTATAAAGTGATCTTATCTATTAATTCGTTGAAATTAATTATTAATTCCGAGTTAACGGCGCAAAATTGATTGACTGCAGTGACGATAGATATTTATAGACTTCAGAGTAACGGTCTCACCGCAACTATTGATTACATCTAATGTAGTCTAATCAATTTGCATTGTTTTTGAAATCCCATTTCCTAATAATTATCATAAATACTCATACTAAGTTTGAATATGCTGTCTTAGTAACAAACTTTTTATAATAGATAATCTTTTGTTAACGAAACACACGACTAACCGACGTAATGTATTTTCAAATAAAAAAATTACTTTTTAAAGGCAAAATAGCAAAATTTTAATTATTTAATTTTTAATTAATAAATAATAAATAAACCATAAGAGTTTCTATATTAATAGTACACTAAAAACAAGTTTTGTAAAAAAAACCACTGGCATAATATTTTATGTTTTTATTTCCTCATTACTGCTGTCAGTTTTTCCATGCACCTTACTCACATTCTTTTGTATCTTTTCTTTTTCAGCTTCTATTTCTAAGTAAGTTTTCAAAGCATGATCTAGCTTTCTTTTACTACCTGCTTCAGTTTCTATGTAATGTTTTATTAGAGTAATATTATCAATGTCTTCTTTTGCTTTGTCACTGGGATTTAATATGTAAAACAATTTGATAACTAATGCAGCATCTTCAATTCTTTCCGTAGTAATATTTTCTAAAAGTAAATTCTCAATTTTCTTATGCCAGGCCAAGTAAAAAACAAATGGTCCAAAATGCCTGGTGGATCTCAGTTTGTTGTGGTGCATTAATTCATCTACTTTATCATATACAGTTTTAGTTACTTTATGATACTCCAAATCATTTGGATCAAATTGCACACATGCTCGATCCAGCACAAATTCATAATCTTCTCTAGCTAACACAGCCTGATCAAAATAAAACAAAATAAGATAAATATATACCTGATAGATTATAATTAATAATGATTATTTACCTCCAAATATTCGCTTCCAAACATTCTTGGTACTTGAATCTCTCTTCCGGGTAAAGGAAAATAAATTTGATTCATGCGATCTCTCTCTTCATTTGTTGCATTTCTCAAAGTACCATCTGGTTCTCTTACTACAATAACTCTGTCTTTATTATTTACTCCGAATGTAATATCTGTAAATACATATTTAGCTGTATCATATCCTTGTAATGCTGGATCCTTTGATAATACTCGAGTATCCTCTTCTCTGACTTTCACTACTGGTGGCATTTGTAATAGCTCCAGCATTTGTTCATTTGCTTTTTTCAATGCTTTTTGCAACTGTTCATTAGTCATGAATTTATATTCTGGTGGTTCAAGCTCACGACCATCTAATCGTCTTCTAAAAACTTTTTCAGGTACTGGCCTTGTTAGAACTTGAAGGAGCTTTTGAATTTCCTGACTAAAAAACTGTGGAGCTGGATCTCGTTCATAAACAATATCTGAAAAGTAAACACAAAAAATATAATGAAAACCTATAAATTGCTGAGTACTAAAAATTAAAACATTGAAAGTATTTGAAATCTAACCTAAAAATCGGATTAACTAAATTATTTACCTGCAGCAGCAGCCGTTGTATTTTTCGCTGAAATTTGTGTAGTTACTCGACGAGGCGTAAGCCGTAGGGCGAGATTGACCCCACGAGAAAGCATGACGTACTTAAAATATAAAAAATCAACGAAGGATAAACTGCAATGCTCGCCGGACTTGGCCGCCACTCTACATAACGTGAAAGTACTCCGTTCCACGAGTGCACATGTGTGGGTGTTTATATATTGCAGTAATCAGCTGATTCAAAATAATTTTTTGATATTTTGATATTTTTAAAATGTTCTATATAAAAATATTATTTTTTATATTTTTAAATATTTCTATTACGTGTGAGTGTGGAATTAAAAACAGAAAATTTTTTCCTATATTTTCTCGAATTGTATTACCTTTAATTTTATTGTATTACCTTTATAGAAAATAAAATTGCTAGTATTATAAATTGTTTACTTTTTTCGTCATTATTGATTAATTATTAATTGTATTTAAAATCGATTGATGTTTTTTAGATATAAATTTAAATTATCGCACAAATGTAGTTTACATGAATTTCGTCGCCATCAACAGATAAAATGAAAACGGGCCTTAAAAACATGGCGATATTGTTTGAAAATGGTTGCACACATTAGCAATCTGTCTGCTGCTATATGAAGTAAACGAATCTATACTTTTAATTGTTCAGTATTAATGTGAACAGTGTTTTTTAATAACAAAAAAAATGTAAGAACTTGCACACATTTCAAATTTTCGCAATGCAGTTTTGCGTTTTCTAATTGATATATATTATCAAAATTTTCCCGCCAAAAGAAAAAGTATATTTATTATTTTTTGGAGCTGCTGCTTTTTATCAATTTGAAATTTGCAAAACTACATTATTTATTTAATTTTTTTACACATAATGTGACAATTTTAATTTATTTTCAGTTTTAATAAATGACCCTATTGTTTAAAAAATTAATCGATAAAAGATGACTGCCATGGCCGTTGATGATGATAACATCGATATGGTTTCAGTTGAATTTACCTTAGAGGATACTTATGAACATTTAAAAGATGTGAAGTCTGAACGAAAAAGTGAAGTTAAAAAATTAATGAATATTATAAAAAATAATGAAATTAAAACCTTGAATCCTAATGTGACACCTGAAGAAATTAGATTAAAGAGATTAAAATATATTCAATCGATGGAAAAGTTTGTTGAGCAAGAACAACCAAAAGATTTTTCAATCCCGAATACTTCTGACTTTTACGTAGATGCATTGAAAGACTTGGAAGATGAAGTCCGAGCAATGGAAGAACTTAACAGGATTACTGATGAAGAAATTCAAGAATTAGAAAGTGATATTATTTAGTAAGTAATCCAATACTTGTTGCTGTTATTATTAATCTTAAATTATTTGATTTACAGTTATTTATTTCTTTTTTTATTATAGTTTAGAGAAGAAAAAAGCAACATTCGAGCAAATGAAAGAAGCATCTGTAAATGCTGCGGAAAATGAAGAATCTACTAATTATGAGGCTGAAATGATTGTTACTAAAAAGTTATTCCAAGAAGTTAAAAAAGATTTGGTACATTATAAATTACACTTTAATCATCATTGTATAAAATAAAATTTTGTTCATAACTCTTACTTTTACAGGAATATGTTGTTGAAGCACTCTTTCCTGATAACAGAGGATTTCAAGAATTATTATGTGTAAGTTAAAAATTACGTTTACTTAAAAAAGATTAAAAATTTAAACTATTTATTCTTGCAGATATTAACAAGAGCAATGAGCAAAGGTGGAGATGATTTATATATAGATGTAACACCAGACATTGTTGACTTTGTTAATTTTTTAGAAGAAACAGACATTGTTCAATTTCATCCCCATGATAAAAGTAAAATAAAACTAAGAAGATTATAAAAAGATTTTTTTAACTAAAGCAAAAAAATAACATTTACTATTTGTAATTTAAGAGATTGTACAAAAAACGTTTTTATTATATTTTGTAAATCAAGTGTCTTAATAAATATTAAATTGATTTTAATTTACATTAATTTTTAAGTAAATTATCACCACATAAAAGGAGCCCGTTCTCTTAGAACTCTCACGCCAATGTGCTCCCATTCCTGACGACCGATCCAAAGTTCTTGTGCAGATTCTAAGCAACTTAGAATCGCTGCCCCTTTCCACGCGGTCATACCGGGATCGATTTCCTTTGGCATAGTTATAACATCCATTTGTTCTATACATATAAATAACAAATTCAAAAACTGTAGACCTTTTTCAAAATTAATACAGTAAAACAAAAATTATTTGAAATAATAGTAATACCTGCTCTGTACATGTACGGAATTTGGAGTGATATTCGATTGTGAAGCCACATGCCTATACCCTGGAATTTCATTCCTGAACCAACGACGAGTATGCAACTGTACATTTTTCGCTTTAGATCATCCGTAGCTTACAGTTAAAAAAAATTATTTTATTGACGATAAAAAATAATCTGTGTCTAAAATGTATATTAATTAAAGAAACATACGACATCGGTCAATACTTTGAAGTACTGCATGATCGAGGCCCAGAAGTTGTTGTGGTCCGACAACGAAGTCTTTAGGTGCTTCAAGTTCTCGAGTATTTAAAGAAATTGGCGCCGAGTCTACATTATCGACGACAACTTCTTCTTCACCAGGTGCTGCTGGGATAACTGCTTCTTCTTGCATTTCTAAAGTTTGCTCCAAATTTTCTTTCATACCTCTTCGCTAAAATCAAGCAATAAACAAACACTTAATTATACTGCGCTTAATGATCTATTTCAACGAATATTCCCTTTTCTTACACTTGTTTCTCGGAGGTAATTTTCATCATGAGGATCTTCAGAATCACCCATTGAACGTTTTTGAATATGAACACTGTGAGCTCCTGTCACCCTGAATAATTCAGGTTGAAAAAGACTCAGTGGCGCAATAAGACATTCATCACCAACCTAAATTAAAACAATTTATTACTTCATTTCTATTTAATTAAATAAAAAATTGCAGGAAATTTATTTGGCCCTTTGTTACTTGAATAGTATAAACTTCTATTGGTACATTCGGTTTCTTAACAGCAAAGGTCTTTTCTTGAGAACCACACACATTAAGGTCAACGTGACAAAAGTCACGTTTCAGCTGATCAAGGAGTTGAGCATCCATTAAGTCTGATGGATCGCAATTTTTATATGGAAAGGCAGATTTTTGCAACAGCCAGAAAAATGTTTGTGTAATATCACCACCTCCATAGTCCATTCGCACTCGTGTATTCCGATGTGAAATGCCATCCTCTACACATGATACTGAAGTCTTTTCCTCGCCCACATCAACAACACATGCGAAACCCAGACCTGCACCGAAAGTTGCTGCTACATGGTCCTAAAAAAAATCATGTTTTTATTAAATCTAAAGAAAATTATTGTAGAATGTTTGATTATTAAAATGATTGAAATTTAAAAACCTGTAACAAGAAACAACCACCAAATCCCATTTCACAGAGTAACAGAGTCGTCAGTTCTTTTAAGTATAGTCTGTTGTAAATATCTGGAATGATAAGAACTGCACGATAGTGTTTTAAATCACGAAGAGGTATATCCATTTTTTCTGTTAAAACATATTCCCAAATGGTTTTTAAGTCAGCTAGTACGGAGCGTAAACTACCACCAGGGCCAGAATGTATATTTAGATCTCCTCTCTTATAGGGAAAATGTATGTTGTATTCATCATTTGGATTTAAAGTTAAAATGTCATCTCCAACAATTGTTTCTTGTTCCTTTTTAATACAATCACTTGTTGTGGAAGCTTGTATTTCAGGAGTGGACCTACGATTGAAAGCTGCTATTTGCTGGGGAGGTGTAGCGTATCTTCTTCTTCCATCAGATTGTAAGCAAGACTGAAGGGTGTGAGAAACTTGCAGTCTTGAATCTTCCATTGCTTGAGTAAGCTCCTTAGTCCGTGAAACCAAGGGTGGTAAAAGTGAATCTTTGTAGACCAATCCTTCTGGCTTTCTTTTTCTAGCGACTGCATTTAATATTATGTAAGGATTAACATCTGAAGCTCTACCCATTCGCAAATTCCTTGAGCCAGGATGAATTATTATGACAGTCTGAGCTTGAATTTGCTGATTAGAAGTAGAAGAGATTTAGTTATTATTTAATGTAAAATATGAAATAAAAATGAGTAAGAAAATTTTATATACATACTTCTGCACAAGATTCTTGAAAAACAGGCATTTTTATGATTCATCTATTTTAATGAAACAATTACCAGGTCTCCAAAAAACGAGGAATCTGTTTTCTCTCTTAATAAATAAATTATTCTACGTTCTTTCTGGTCAAATTACACTGTCAAACGCTAAAAAACAAACGAGAATGAAGAAGCAAAAGTGACAAACAATCGGAGAAAAAGTAAACAACGGAATCTACACGTCGGTGGGAAGCAGGTTGCGTATACACTTCTGCATGTCTAATTTTTTCTTTCCAGCACTCATGCTTATTTTATTACTGTATTATTGTATTATTGTAAATATTACTGCAAATGTAATATTTATACTTGAGAATTATCTGAAGTTGGTTAAATACGGATAGGTGAAAAATTCCCCAGACTTATATTTGATATACGACATAAATAGGTTAGGTCTGTGCACTCGTTTTAAATGTTTTGACAATTTATGCAATATTAGCTCAATTTCTTATTATAGCACTATAATTCTTTTTTAAATATTCCTCATTTCTGCTATATATTCTGTAGTAATATAGCAACGGTCATGGCATTATTATCTAGTATAGTTACAAATCACTGCTGATAGTTCTAAGTCGAGTATAACGTTGGTCAGCCTATTGTTGATGTTGATGGCAGACGATTGGACCCAGCAGCGTCGCGAAGTCGTCTGCGGAATGAAAAAACAGCTGTTCCCACACACCCTCTCGCGTGCGCGTCTCAGTAGGTTCTTGGCGGCGCACAGCCTATGATTCAGCTTGGGCCGCCACTGGTCGCAGCAGAGCAGCATCTTCGCCAGTCTAGCGCCAGGAGAGAAGCACAGCGCGCAGCGGGCCCCCACCTGAAGTCGACGAGCACCTCGTAGCCCCTGCGCACCTTCGGCGAATGAGTCACCCGACATCCCGGCGTTTAAATGTTATCGCGAATATTCCGTGGAGAGAATGAAAACGCCGCGGTCAAGAGAAAGCGCCAGATCGACACGCTGAAGATCTTCAACGACAAGTAAGTCGCATCCTCGCGGCGAGGTTAAGCCTCCTAAATACGCCCAGCAGCACTCCTCCAGGGTTTAACCTTGGCGAGCGAGCGCCTCTCGGACGAATCGTTTTCCTCTTTCTTTTTCCTCGCTATTGCACGCCTCACGTGCCCCTCGCGTCAGGCTCTATCCTTGGCATGTCCTCGGTAGATCGTTCGCTTTTTTAACGCGATCGAGGCGACCGAGCGCATCTTGGGTTTTACCTCACATTCTGGGAAATTCTGGCTTTCGTTTCTCCTGCTTTCGTTTCTTTATTCGCTAGCCTTTGTTGTGTTGACGTCGTTATCTTTGGGTCGAAAAATTAAGTTTTAATTTGACGTCTGATTAGCAGAAAGAGACAAAGTTTACATATCATTTTTATTTTTGTCCAATTCAGTGTAAAAAATATATGCTCTAATTAATTGTTTACAGCAAGTGTTCGTAGTTTGATGACATATATATTTGATGTTATATCTGTGATATTTTTTTCAGTGTTTTGGAGCTTCAAGAAGATGTCGAGTACCAAGTGCAATTTGATGCAGGAGACAGACGTATGGCCATTATGGTCTCACTATCCCCAGAATTTCCACTGGAAAAGCCAGTACTTAGAGTTTCACCTCCGATAAAACACAAGTGGTGCAATGAGCATAGTGAGATCACTAGTGCTCCAGGATTGTTAAATGTAATATATATATTTTTCAAATCTTTACTATTATCAATATCTTTTATTATGTTTATTTTGTTTAGAGTTATAATAGATAAGTTTTAAATGAATATATTAGTTTACATAGCTTAACTTCTACATTCCTTATTAAGATATACTTTTTAGAAGGTTAAAATTTTAATTGTGCGTAATTTAAAAAATAAAATAAATCTGAAAATAATTGTTACTGTGTTATGTTACAATTAAAATTTTGGTCTATTGTAAGTGGTTTAATTTACTTAAAAAATCATATTTCTTTGAGTATTGTTCAATGTTTGATTGTTTTTAGTTTACAATGCACAGCGACCTTGGACGTGTAGTACAAGCCATTATTAGAGAGTTTAGTAAAAATCCACCCCAATTATTAGAAGATAATTCACCAGTATCAAATCTGCCGTTAGGAGGTATGTGTAAATTAAATTAATATACTCATAACAAAAATATTGCATTGTTTCTAATAATTAATATGAAATTATGAAGATCTAGCTGGAAGAGCATCTCCTTCTTACGCTTGGAAGCCATGTGAACTTCCGTCATACACGTATTACAACAATTCATTCCAACAATTCTCATCGTCCAATGCTACTCCTAGCATTTATAATTACAATTACACAAATGCCAGCAATAATCCTTCTGTACCATATATGGGCAATTCAGGAAGTGCAGTTCAATTTAATACAACAAGTGCGCAGCAACAATATTCTTCAAGTCCAGGTGTAAATGCTTACACGAACTTACATTTTGTAAATGCAAATGTGGGGCCATCAATGTCAAATCAAGCGAAATTTAAAAAAAGCAGTGCACACTCTGAAGATTTTCCTGAATTAGACGATATGACAAATGAAGAGTTAATGAGATTGGGTGAAGATGAAGATTTAATGGATGAATTTTTACAGAAGCACACTTTGAAACTAAATGAACTGGATTCTGCGGTTGAGGATTCCATTGACTGGGTGGAAAAAACAGCAGGTGAGTACTAATATTATAACAAACAAAAACAGAATTAGAAAACTTCACGTTTATAGTCGTATTTTTCAAATGTACACAGTTAAAAATAAAATATACAGTTACTGATGTGAATATTTTTTTTCACGAATGACGTAATTATCAGTTAAGCAATGATTTGAATATAAATTGCTTTACTGATAAGCTATCATGCAGTGAACCTAAAATGCACGTAAACCTGACTCAAACAATATCGAGGCTATCAGTAGAACTTCGCAGTACTAATTAATTTACGAGTAATTTGAAAAGTTTAAAATTAAAATCTACTTTATCTTAATTTCCAGTCACGAATCTAGAAAAGGAACAAGAGCTGCAAGAGCTGCGTGAGGAAGTTGCAGAGAAGACGCAGACCATGGAGGCGCTGCGCGCCCGCTACGACAAGCTAATTGAGCAGTATAACAAGCTGTCGGAGGTCTTCGCGCCTGAACAAATCCGCAACTGCCTGTGCAAAGCGGCCGACGAAAGTCAGGAGCAGAGCGAGGTGATCGCCCAGGACTTCCTGAATCGCAAGATCGATGTCGAGCGCTTTCTCAGCACATACGTCGAGTGTCGGAAGCTCGGACAAGCTCGGCGCACCAAGGAGGAGAAACTCGCCCACCAGCTCAACGAGCTCAAAAGAACCGGACACTGAGAACCCGCCCGACCCTTCGTTCTGGTCGCTTACTCGACAGCATATCTTCGCGTCGATCTATATTTTTTTTTTGCACTCGAGGTCGATACCGTCTTGAGAAATCCAGAGTAAAAAACCATAAAGAGGGTGAATGAATTTTATCGTGATATTGATTAAAGTTTTAGTTTGAACAAAGCTTCATGATAAGTCTGTGATTAAATAATGCTTAAACAAGGAGTTTCGCGAAAGTTCTGAGATAAGGTGTTAAAAAAAAGTAAATCATTTTTTAATAACAAAGTTGCGTTTTTTTTATAAAGATTTTAAGTTTATAGGCTAGCATAAATCCCAGAATTTCGAAATGCTTAAGAATATTTTCCGCCTATCGAAACTCGTTGTAAGGAATCCATAAAGTAAATTCGATTTGATAAGTATAATTCAATATTAATTTTTTTTTTTAAATGAATGATTTGCCTAGTTTTTAAGTAATTTTTACTCTGGGTTTCTTTGTGGTTCGAAGGCTTTTGTCCTCGCTGATACCGAAACAATATGCGTCGGATCGTAGTACGTACGCAGTACGCGTACAACTAAGCGACGTCGTAATCGCTCGATTAGTGTAGGTCTCGATTTTTAATTGAGTGCGGTTGCATTTGTCGCATGACGTCGACGGTATCTACGCACGGATTGAGCAAGGCGATTTATAACACGACGCAAGATTTTCAGTGTTCTTGGACCGACTGAAGGTGTGCGTGATTCGAACGAACAATTTTTATGCATATATTTGTACACAGATCAAATTCTTATTAATGTTTATTATATATATGTATTTATTTATAATACGATAGGTTTCAAGCAGCTATTTTAAAATACCACACTAGTTGATTGCAAATTTTCGTCTGTCATGCCTGCAATGATTATATGGTACTTTTAAACAAATTAAATAAGAAAAATATGGTTTAATTTCATTGTGTAAATTAAAATAGGAAGTGAACATTTCAGTTTTACCAATACCACTGAAATGCACAATGCGTTCGATAAGAAGTTGATTGCTGTATATGTGTGCGTAAAACTTACTGTCGCAATCTCGCATATACTCAGGCAGTTAGGACGCAGTGTAAAAAAGGACCACTCGCGGTCTCTGTTTTCTTTTCTTTTTTGTAGTATAGTTGATGTCTATATGTACACGGCTCGCAGCGAAAGCGATACATTTTTATCTCTGTTTCGTTGCCGCCGGCGTTGAACAATTGTTGAAATAAATTGTAATACATCACGCAGCTTTGCCGCCTAATGACTTACTGTTAATGAACGTCGATGAATAATTAAAGTGCGTTATAGCTTTGTCTCGACGGTCGTTTTGCACGCTTTCTCTATGACATTCCAGAGAATGTAAAAAAGAGAGATATTTTTGGTAGCAAAGAGCCCCACATAGTTCTGAAAATACGAAATTAATAATAGCTTCGATTTGTTCGGAGCATGGTAAAAGAAACCAATTTACATCGATTACGATTTAAATTCTTATTGAGTATAAACTTTTAGCAGAAGGAATGGAATATATAGTGTTTAAAATTCATTATAAGGTGGAAGGTGCAATGTTCGATCCGATTTTTCAAACTTGAGGCACTTTTTTACTATATTGTAAATAAATTTTAGAAAAAAAGAAAGAAACGGTATACATATGTATGTATAATTTACGAGAGAACTCGCGAACCTCCTTTGCAGTTTGAACACGTGGTAAATATGAGTTTGTAATTAAACGAGTATCTTCATTGTGGATGTTCCTAATGGTCATATAAAGTTCTGCGCCCATCAGTTACGGGAATAATGTGAGATAGGAGTAACTGAGATTGTGTTTTTTTTTCAAGTACCAAGGAACTTGATGAAGAAAATTTTCTTTCTGCGATTCATTGCAGCTTATGTATCAATTGGAATAGATTGTAATTTTAACAAAAATTTGCGAAAAATATAAGATAAATATTTATAATAATTACTCTTTTCATTTTCTATATAACAACTCTTTTATTAGTCATTCTTTTATGGACAATATGTACAAATATCGATACTTAATTTCTATATCGTACCTCGCATTTCGTTGAACACTTACTATTATAATCATTAATACATTAATGCTTAAAAATTTTAATGAAATATTTCAAGCAGAAAAAATTGTATAATATTTTATAGCCTTGTGCGCAGGTATTCGAAACATTAAAATAGTTACTCTTTCATACTTTGGTCATTAGAAAAAAGCTCTTTTTTCTTATATTTTATTAAAGCATTGTAAAAAATCGATATGTTTTGCACAATCTAAGTCTTAAAACTCAATTTGACAATAAAATTTGAAATGTTTAAGTAAGTTAACATTGACGAACATTTATTAACGATTATCTTGCACAATATTTGAGCGTTTGTTCCTAAAAAAAGATATATTTTTCTTTAAATATACTTTTTTAAATCTATGCACCTTGATATTTAAGCGACGATATAAGTATTTCTCAGTTACAAAAGTGTTAAAAAATACTTTGGCTTATATATGAAAATCGCCATTTTTCACGCTTTCGCGCAAAGAATACAAAATGCTTGTTTTCGTAAGGAAGACGATTTAACAATAGTATTAATATGAAGGTGGAACGATTACTCACAAATTTTACACATTTTATTGCGATTCAATGCTCAGTACGGGGCAGTCGAAATCCTTTATTTTGATTTAAATTAAGTAGAAATCAATTTAAAAAAGCATTAACTACATTAAAAAATTCACTATATCGATTTTTAAAAAATATTCAAATTTTCCAATTTCGCGACCTCCTCGTATTTTCTTTAAAATACCTAAGGAATATAAAAGCGCGAAATAGAAAGCAGTCATAGTCCGATCTTGGATAATGGATTTAAGGATCAACGAAAGAAATCATGATATAGCGAGTGCCACTAGTGACGCGTAGGCCCTCGTGGAAGTGGGTGAGACGGCCGGGGTGCATCAGCATCCAGCCGGGCTTGGTGTCGGTGACCGAGCAGTTGTATCGAATGAAGCGGCAACCGCCGCCCTCGTAGTCCACTCCGACTCTGTTCAGCGCGATGTTGATCGTGTACGTCGAGCTGTCGTGGTGAGGCTTCAGACTCGGCTGCTCGTCCGGTCTGTACCGCACTACGAAATTCATCAGCGACCTCGGGGGCTGTTGATTAATTTTAAATATTAGTTATTTACCTTTTTTATGTCATTTTAATAGTATTTTTGTTTTTACATTTTTACAGTAATACCTTGTACCCTTTATCTTAATTTATATTGTTTTTAATGAGAAATATGAAAATATGTATAATAATGCAATACAAAATGTAAACTAATTGATTGTGAATACACAAAAGTAATGTGACAATAAATTTGATTGGTGATCAATAAATAAAATCAAAATGTAAATAATACGCAATGTAAAAATAAAGCGTAGTGCGTGGTGAATAATAATGGTCAAACGGTGCATAAAAACAAAAAGTACAAATCTACAATTTATAAATATTTCATAGTTACCATAGCCTTGTACCGAAATAATTTATTTCCTCAAATACTGTTCAATGCTAAAAGAGAAGAAATATCCGCAAAAAGCGCAGGAAAGCGTGAACGTTACAGAAAAAAGTGACACATTAAGTGCAGATATTTCTTCTCGTCTGCATAGAGTGTGATAAAAAGACAATTATATACGGTGATAATAAAAGCACAAGCAGCCCTCGTCGGCGCGTGGGTGGGGGCATTGGCGAATCCTAGAGGACGCTTACATAGTCGTAATATCCATTGAACACGGCTTGCTGCAACGGATTCACATAGACTCTAAGGAATTCGAGCCAGGCCTCGTCGAGGCCTACTTGTGTCATGTGTATATCGCGGGTGGGCACGGCTTCGTAACCATTTTCGAGCCGCGGATCCTAGATGCCGGAACAGAAAAAAAAGGGAGGAGATATGAGTTTAGCTGAAAATTGTCCTTACGTCGTGGTAGTAGCCGAGGAAGACGAGCTCCTGCAGAGGCCTCACGTAGCTGCGCAAGAAAAACAGCCAGTGGGACTCGAGGCCGACTTGTTTCATGTGTATGTCGCGCGTCGGCACGTTCTCGTACCCGTCCGACAGCCTCGGGTCCTATGTGTTTTTTTATTCATTCACAGTGCAATTAAATCATTATTTTTTTTACCTTTTAAAGCAGCTAATAAACTTCATTTCTATATTATAAATATGATGAAAATAATTTTGCATGCAAAATAGTTACTGCTTTGCAAAGGTAATTATACGAATGTAAAAAAAAATTCCTTCATAATTTTTACACTGATACTTGCAAGCGTACACGTCTACTTACGTAATTCGATCCATCGGACCATTGGCCATAAGCTTCCATAATTTCAACGAATTCCTTGGTGAATCTCTCGGAGACTATCGGGAACCAGAAAACATCCGGACAAGGCTAAAACGGTAAACTCGGTCAGCAGTCGCTCTAAACGCCTAAAAACTGAACCATCGCGAAAATACCTGAATGTGCGTCTTGTTGGGCGCGAAATTCTCGGAGTAGTTGACGTGTATGTATCGCCTCTCCCAGTCGAGCTTGTTCTCGAACATCTGGTACATGTCGGGATTGGTGAGGGAGACGTTGAAGGAGTCCGGGTTGACGAGGTGTCCGAAGTCCAGCCTGTTGCTCACGTACATGAAGATGTCGCGCTTGCGGTTCGCGTAGGCGAATGCCATGTCCGGGTCCAGGTCGCCCTCGGCGACGTACGTCGGCCGCGTCTCCTTGTTGCGCAGCAGCGTCGCGTTCACCAGGTAGCAGCTGCCGACGAACGGCACGTTCCACAGGCCCCTGCGATTAATCGTTCGTCAAATTTCTCTACTTTTTTTTATACAATTATTTAATTCAATAGTTTGTTCATCGAGTAAAGTGGATAAAAGTTTATTATTCTGCAGAGGAAAAATAAAATTTTCAATTTTTCAGTCGGAAACATTGATAGTCATTAAAAAATATTAAACGGTAATCTATGTTTATAGATGCAGTGGTTTTGTCAATTAAAGATGATCCAAATGGCTGCGTCCCCTTGTTTACTATAATGTGCAACGTGCTTAAGTTCGTACTTCGTAAAAGAGGTACAAAGTCCCCTTGAGCAATGTCATTTTCACACTGGGTCTGATTAGGAAAATGTTAGGGAGCGCAGGGAGTCAAAATTAGTTCCAAACCGATAGCATACGCGCACTGGGTCAGGATTGATCCAATTGATACGCTCATTACGCCTTTTCCGTTTCACACCCTCATTGTCGCTTTGAAAAAAAAATCGAAATCGATAAATAAACTAAATAACTTTAATTAAAGTTTATTTAAATGTAAATTTCAATGCGAATCTTACAGCTGTATGGGTGTCAATAAAAATTATAAACTAAAAGTAAATACATTAACTTTAATTAAATTAATAAAAATATTAAAGTAGCAGAATACCAAAAGAAATTCCAAAAATCTCGCATCAATTTCTTCAATTGCAATGCAGATACCTATAACAAAAAAGTTTCACTACACGATCAAATCAAGATCTCGGTACTTTTCATTGACATCCAATGACGCATCAGTATAAGATCAATGAGTGACTGTATGAACGATCGATTGTTCAATGAATTCTCTCAGTTTAAAAATCGGTTTGCAATCCCAGCCACCCACCTGCTCGGCGAAGTGCCACCCCATCGCTCGGCAAAGTACCAGCCGATCCGCGCCGGAACTCCTGCCGCGGCGTGAGAAGGCCCGAACTGTCCGGCTCTCCTTCGCACGTCGCCGCCGCGCCATTTAGCACCGGGTCTCGCGCGCGCGCGCCTCGAATCGGCAGTGCTCCGCCGATTATCCAATTGACCGTACGCCCTCGCTCCGTCTCTGTTTCGCGCGCGCACGCACGCGCGTGTCACGCCTTTCCATTCCGGGGGGGAACCGGGGGCCTTCCTTCCCTTCTTCCCGTCTTTTTTTTTTCACGCGCGCGCCGGGGATGCGTGCCGCTCCGAATCCGCGCCGCGGCACTGTGTGCCAGCGCGCGCGCACCTAAGCGGCTGCTGCCTGCGCTTCCAGCTCGTCCACAGCGACCGGTAAGTTTGCACGCTTTTGTCATAGTGCACTGATTCGCGCGTACGTGAGCTTCTTGGAAGGTTTTTACCGTGCAGTTACTTTTTTTTTTCTTTTTAAAGTTTTTCCTAAAAAATTTTAGTTTGCCGAGTTTACTTTTTACTCGAGCTCTGCTTGCACGAAAATATTCCATTGATTTCGTCAGTTTTGTACGTAAATCATGAATTTGCTGTTTCATTTTCGTTGTAGTAGCGAATAAAAGGAATATTATAAAAATTTGAATAATAACTATGTCGATAGAATGAAAGGATGATTGTAGCTCAAGTACGACACGAGCACCTCGTGGGTCAATTTTTTCTGATATTGAGATTAAACCGGATTTCATACAAGATTTTCAATCACAGTAAAATTATTTTATAATAATTTCTGGAGAGACTTTTAATTGTAACTTTTAATTGTAACAATTAAAATTGATAAAAAAAGTTTTTCCGCAAACATTAATTTACTTAAAAGGGATACAAATTAATTGAAATAATGAGAAAATGCCCAATAGTTTAGACTCTCGTGTGTTAAGGTCAAATGAGGAGGTGGCAGTGGCAGTCGGTGCTGCTGGTGGGGCTGGCGTTGGTCCTACTATGGGGCGGCCCGGGCGCAGAAGCCGCCAAGGGCGGCGGCGGCGGAGGCCGAGGCCGGGGTGGACGCGGACGCGGCCGCATGTACGGCTCCCGCATGCCCATCCTCATACCCAGTCGTAACCCCGGCTCCATCAACTACTACGAGAACAAAGATGTAAGTAGTCCTCTCTGTCTCATCGATACTGGTATTTGTTTACTTCGCGTAAATTTTTTATCTCAATTTAGAAGAGATTTACAATATGATTAGATTGATTATAATAATTACGATGTGAGTTTTTCTGCAAAATTTTAAACTAATTTCCTTTCGGTCTTACTAATAATTGACTTTATCTACTTATACTTTTAGTGCACGCACTGCAATGAAATTGTTCTTTCTGTAAAACAGACTTGTTTTTCAGTGAGTGCAAATTAGAAAATGTTCACGCCAGTTCAAAAATAGAATCAAATCAACTTCTCGTAGGGTAAATTGTAGCAAATCAAAGCGTCAGGATAAAGGCGATTAGTTGTAATGTCCACAACGAACGTACACGCCATTTGTTTTGATGCAGATATAACCACGCGAAGTTTAAGGCCAGTCACGTTTAGAAATTAAATTTGCGCACACAAATCATTCACGCTTCGTTTTGCACTTTCAGGGAGCGAAAATCATGAAGGCGTCGCACTTCGAGCTGGATTACATGCTGGGCAGGAAGATCACGTTCTTTTGCATGGCCACGGGTATTCCCCGACCAGAAATCACGTGGTTCAAGGATGGCGTCGAACTCTACCATCACAAATTTTTCCAGGTAATTGATACTTCTTTTTTCGTCAATTTTGATGTATCATTGCAGCAAAAAAAATGTGGGATTAATTCAATCGATAAATTGGGTATATACAATTGGACTTTGAAACTAATGCACGCTGCCACTTCCTCATTTAAATACTGACCCAATGTTTAAGAGTTATCGAAGGTAAGCTTCCGATTATAAAATAATTACACTGATTTTAGGTACACGAATGGCCGCTCGGTAACGACACTATAAAGTCCAAAATGGAAATTGACCCGGCCACCCAGAAAGACGCTGGCTATTACGAGTGTCAGGCTGACAACCAGTACGCCGTGGACCGTCGGGGCTTCCGAACCGACTACGTCATGATATCGTACTAGAATTTTTCGACGAAATCGTTTTTTATCTTTAAAATTAAAAAAGCAGCTAACGAAGTGTACTCTTCTTCTTCGCTGACCAAAGAAAAATTGAAAAAAAGAGCTTGGCTTAGGTTAGAAGTAAAGAATACTCTAAGAGGCGAGGGGTTATTCATTGTGCGTAACGTCAGAGACATTTGATTTAATAATGTTAGTAAACTTTTTTACAATCAGCAATAATTATTTAAATGATAATAAGGGGAATTGTGTAGCTTTATCCAGGGCTTACTTACAAAACTAGGACAGCTGACTCTTTTTATCGGCAAAGATATTTTTCAAAGTCCACTTGGTGGTAGCTGTATCAGATGTACCTCTGCACTTCTGTATAAATGACTTAAAAAAATCTATTTATCGTGCCTATATATTTCGATTTTGAATCTATAGTGATCATTTTTGGTAAATCACCGATGACAATTTTAAAGTTCTAAATTGATTAACAGCTGATTTTAAAATCACTTGAAGTGATTTGTGATACCAAGAGCGAATAATGAATGAATAACCTTACGCGAGGGGTACAATAGAATATAGCATATCTCTCTAGAATTCTTTAATACTGATTTAACAATTAATTTTACTTTTATCGATTTTACTTTTATCGAAGAGAAGGATTTTATTTTTCGAAGATACTTCATTTCAAAGTATTAATTTTCGTTCAAAGTACGCCTTTTTGAGATTTTCCATCCAATAATTAATTTGTTAAAATGTAATGTAATTTCGTTTTAACCGATTTTATTAATAGTTACAACAAAATGTAATCAATACTAATGTTGATTTAAGTGAACAGAAATTTGTTGACAAAATAAGACTGCACCTAATACCACCAAAGATCCGTTTGATGTAGAATAAGATAATTTAACAATCAATAGTTGCTTCTTTCTTTATTTTTCTGTTTATTCATGCTGATTACTGTTTTGTAGATCAGAAATTAATACATTTTTATTATAGTTCAACGATGTTTTTATCAAAATTAGAAAGAGTAATCTTTAAAATATCTTTAATAAACGACCATTACAAATATTAAAAAGAACTAGCCATGCGATTAAATTAGTGATAAATGATGGATACACGATATTATGATATTACTATACTATTAAATATACTATCTTTATTCAAATTGTATTTTAATAAAGGAAAATAAAAATTTTTTACTGCATTCTATACACGACTAAATTTTATTTCACGCGATGCTATAATTGCTGATTCTCAATTTATATTTATATAATTTTTTAAGAGTGTATTAATAATTTGCGGAAAATTGATTGACAATCGAAGTTGATTAGACCGGAAGAAAGTTCCGCTATAGAAAGTATACAGTCGCGAACGTGACTAATCTTCCCGGCGACTTGGCACATACGCACACATGTATATATCGAGTGTCTCGTCCCCTCGAGATAGGTTTTATTAGGAAATAATTGCAGTAAGGGTTAGCCACACGATAAGCGCACTTTGACTCTTTAACCTGTGCACTATTAAATTCATACTTTTATAAAAGTAGTTTATAAATCACGCAATTATAATTCAGTTTTCTATCCACTTTCAAATAAAAAATGAATTTTTTAATTAATTTAATTAGTAAACAATTTATAAAAGTCTTGCAATTAAATGAAAATTGCAACATTGCTTTTATGTCAATGATATTTATTTTTAACAAGTTATTATGACTAAAATTATTAGAGATTAATTAATTAAAACTTAATTAATTAGCAAAACCTATTTCATTTACAAAATTAAAAATAGAATTTTACTCAATGAGAATAAATAATTAATAATTTATAAGACATCGTTAAAAATTAATTTACTTAGGCATCCCCTGAATATCTCGAGTCAACACGAAAATGTTCTTTTGTTGCACGCAAAATTCGTTCCACAGAAAAGTTCGATGCTGCCAATCGAAAGCTGCGGCGCGACATTTTCAGGGGGATGACGGAAGGGTAATGCAATCGTCGCCGCCGCGTGTAATACTATGATAGGGGTAATCGCCGGTACGTGAGTGCGACATCGTGTGCGCGAGCCGCTCGGCTAGTTCGCAGTGCGACGGCTCGTCGCCTATAAGTGCATCTCGTTAAGTGCTGCGCGCGGGCCCGCTCAAATTGCGCGCGCCGCGAGCTTTCGAACGCCGCGCGCGAGCTTCTCGACCTTTTCCACGGTCGAATTTTTATTTTCCCTTCCGCTCTCAGCTCACTTATTGTTGCCTACTTGAATCTTCATTGGAGCCGGCTCGCGTTTATTTTTTTTTTACTTTAAAAAACTTGGAGTAAAATTATTAAAAAGTTCGCAGATACATTATTATTAAATGTATTAAAAAATTACTGTAAATTAAGAATTTTTATTTACGTCTAATTTTTTCATTGGTAAAACTATAAATCATGGGAAATATTTGTTCAATTTGAAATCTTCGATTCGATCGAATTCGACCGCCTAAGACACCGTGAGCCCTCAGAAAGTGTCCCGCGCAACTGACCAATTCCCGCAGTGACCCAAATACCGATCGGCGCGCTGATAATCCGGCACCGTTCGATCCGCCGATACCCAGCTCTCTCCTACCCTCGAGTCCTCCGCGCAGCCGGTAAAAATAAATCGCGAACGGGCCGATCCTCCGACGCTCTATTTTTAGCCGGGACTCGAGGAGCCTTTGTCGAGGAGCCGCGGGTTTCGGTGGGTCAGGTTCATCGGTTGGCCGGTAATTGGCGCGGATATGCGCGCACCTCCTCCTCGCGTGCATGCCTCGCTCTATCCGTCGCGGTATAATGGATGGGCGAGGGGGAGCGAGAGCCGTGCGGCGGCCCGGCCGAGCGGCAGTGCGTTACTACGGAGTTCCGCGTCGCGGACGATACACGGCCAGCCCGACGGTCCGGTCCAGCTGTAGTCCAAGCTCAACGTCGCGCGCTCTCTCGAGGTAGCGCATCTGCCTTCGCTCGGGGCACCTATCCCCCGCGCTTTCACCGATCCTTGGCTCGATCTGCTCGGGTGATGTAACTTGGCTGATCATGAGTTTGGCAATTTTTTTAAGTGACTTTTTTTTAACTTTGTTTTATTAATTAGATTGATATTTCATTTACTTTGTTAACTTTTATATTGTTGCTCAGTAGTTACTTGTAGTCTAGTTTTAACTGTTTTTAATTAGCTACGTTTTAAGTTGTGAGATTTTACGTGATTTATATTTGGCATTTACCGAAATTGATTCTCGTCACTCGGGACAAGAGTTTATTGTACATTATAATGATATATTAGTCAAATACAATTGCTTATTTTAATAGAGCCGTATTGTTTCATAAAGTACTTTTCCTAGAGTAATTCGATAGAGTGTAATTGCTCTTATTCTAAGTGACTCTTTATAGTTCACTCTGAATGGTGTACGGTTAATACGGAAGAAATTAGAAATTGAGATGTTACATAAAAAATTATTTCGTATTTATTAATGGCAATTTCATTAGCATTAAGTGAACAACGACTAGCATTAAATTAATTAAAATATTAACCAATTTTATGGCGGTTAAAGACTAAATTTGATTATTAATTTTGAATGAATGCTGGAAAACACTTTTTTTGACCAATCGGTTGCCGAATTTCATGTAGTAAAATTTTAAACTTTATCGAAAATAAAGGTACGTTTGTGCATTATTACAGAAAAAAAAAACGCGGAGATGTCGGAAGTAAAGGCTACCTGGTTGCTTCTAATCGGTCTGCTAATGGTGAGCTGCCCTGAATGTTGGGGCAGACGAGGTCGCTCCAGGAGCCGCAGCAAATCCCGAGTCCAGATTGGGCTGCCCATCACCGGCAAGTACCGCGACCCAGAGAGCGACCAGTATTACAACAATCAGCATGTACGTAAATTTTCTACTCGTATTTTTTGCGGCTTCATTTTATGCACTTGGCACTAGATTACTCGATTACGCGATGAAACTATTACCTTAACAACTCTAATTTTTAAATAAATATATTTTTTAATAACGCAATGTGAAATGTCGAATTAATTTCGAATTAATCTTCAGCAAAACTGACGAAGAAAATGAACTTTCAGGGAGCGAAAATTTTGCTAGCGTCGCACTTTGATCTTGAATACGTACTTGGTCACAAGATAGCCTTTTTATGCGTCGCACGCGGAACTCCCAGGCCGCACATCACTTGGTATAAAGACGGCAACGAGATTTACACGCATCTCTATTTACACGTAAGTACCGCAGACAATTTCGAATTCTATACGAAAACTTTTTAAGTTACTCCAACATAAAAAATAATTGCACAGTAATTAATTACAAAACACAGGCAAAGATATAAATTTCAATATAAAAAAATAAACTTTTACAATTCAAGAAAAAAATATTTTAAACATAAGCGAAATATGAATTATAAAAAAATTGTTCTAAAAATATTTAATAGATCGCATCGTTTTAGGTGCACGAATGGCAAATGGGGAAGGACAAGGTAAAGTCAAAGCTGGAGATTGACCCTGCTACTCAAATGGATGCCGGCGTGTACGAGTGCACTGCTGACAACATGTACAGCATCGACCGTCGATCCTTTAAGACTGACTTTTCCATCGCTTTCGATTAAGATTTATATATTTCTCCTCGTTATGCGTACTGAGAAGAGATCTTTTTGGAAATTGTAACCAGCACCTGACCTGGTTTCAGGCCTTATTCGTATCTTGATCACGTTACTAAGCCAATTTTAGTTCTAATTGTCACTTTAGAATTGAAGCTTTTTACAAAAATTATCATTCGATCGTGTAATACTCATGCGCGAGCTCACCGGTGATGTGCATAATATACATAAGGAAGTGCACTAAAGATTTTCGTAGACGCGACTTTCGATTAGAAAAGAATTCTTGCGGTTGTAAGGCGTGAACGCAATTCTTCTCAGTACACGAACAGACTCAGCGAGATCGTGCAGATGTCTTTTTTTATTAAATTTGTTTAGATTATCCTCGAGTATTGACGGATAACTATGCAGCTTGTATTTTTAGGCTTTTCTACTGTTTTTCGAAGTTAAATCTATTGTGAATAAAATTTAATTAATTCATACACTATTTTTCATCAATCACTTACCTTTGGCAAATCTAAATTCGTAATTAAAATTTCATATTATTTACAAGTGAATATCATTCATATTAGTATTTTTACCTTCGCTCGTTGTGGATAATGTCCATATAGTCAGTACTGCGTGCATAAAATCCATCGTCGGTAATAGCGCCCCAGAAGTTGCTCCAAGCTTTAAATGGCCTGACCAAGAGCGGAGCGACAATACCGCGTTGTTGCTCAACTAACAGCTCGAACGTATTCTCGTTGTCAAGATGTGACTCGGAATCAATGGATAAATAACCGTCGCATTTTACACTCAAACAATGGTTCCTGATAAAAAAATAATAAATACGTTTTATTACCCAACAAACAATAGTAATAGTATGAATTTAAAAATATACGTATGAATGATCTTATCGGTACAAGTACTCACACAGACAAAGTACGGGCAGCTCCTTCAACGATACCGTCATCTGCTTTGATCTGTTTGACACTGACGTACTCCTCGCCGTGGCGGTCGATGAATGTTTGCACGAGTTCTTCGTGATAGGGCACATTGTTGTGCACGAAAAGGTGTAGCTTACTCTTCGGGTACTTCTGCTGGTATATTTTATCCAAGAACTCTTCGAGGAACGGGGTGGGCTTCTCGATAAATACAGCGACGAGAAGTCGGGGATACGTCTCAGGCTGCTCGGGATCTAGTTCGATCGCCTTATCCCAACAGTTCAGACATCCTTCCTCCGGACTCCACGCCTGCGCCACGTAGTTGCCCAGAGAGTTCAGTAAGAGCTTACTCCTGCCGTTACCGTGCACCACTAGCGGTACGGTATTGTAGGCTGTGTTCTGGATGTAGGCATCGTTGCCCTTGAAGCGCAACTCGATATCATCTGCGGAATAAAATTTCACCTTTAAAAATTCGTTTCTAATTCCAAATCAACGCGTACGAACGAGGAAAACGAACTTACGAACGGCACCGTAGAGATTCTGGAATATCTCGGACTTGTGATCGAGCTTGATCTTGTGCTTTTGCCTGAGTTTCTCGTCGAGAAAGACCTTGGTGTAGAACAGCTGATCGTCGTCGGTGTCGCCGATCTCGGAGTTTGTAACGATGGCGTAGACGTCGGGCGCGTAGCCGATGAAGAGACCGGAGTTGAGGAAACGCTTGCCGCGCTTCACCTCCGGGTAGGAATCGGCGAGGGATTTCTGCGGCCAGCAAGTACCTTCTGCCGCAAAGATCACCCGAGCGTCGTCCCACTCCTTGAATTTGCGCACGATCGGCTCCAAAGACGACAGGAACACCACGTCGTAGCTTAAGAGGTAATTATTTTTTATGGATTAATTAAATTTTTTTTTCTACCTTTACGAAAATGAAAGTGAAAGTAAGTGTCATATTACCTATCGGTGAAAAGGATGATCTTGTCGAGATCGTCCTTGTAAGGCTCGAGGGCCTCACGGAAGAGATTTACTTTTTGTCCTCCTCCGGTAGAGTGTTGGATGTCGCCGCCGCGCCATCCTTTGCCGAACCCGAGGACGTGGACGCGGTCCTCAAAGCCGTTCACTCGAGCAGAGCGCATGTAGCGCTGATAACCGTCAGTCTCATTAGTCGCTACGGTGAACACCAGGACGTCTGAAACAAGGCAAACGTTTTAAATGATTTAAACTAATAACATTTATTTAATTAAATTAGGGAGATTTTTTTAAAAATTATTTAGATTATTCTCACATAATTTTAATAGTATTTTAGGAGATTTCCAAGCGCATAAACTTTCGTACAGTGCACATGATGGCTTGAGCTTCTGCGCGAGTAGGTCACAAACGTCAAGCGAATCGAGATGGAAACATAGGATAACTCATCTTGACGCTGGCAAATATCACCGGGCAGACTTACGGCTTATGTCGAAGATTTTTATTTTACGACGAGCGTAACGCAGTAACTGCTAATCGCCGAATTTCTTACGAACCAGGAAGGTAGCTGCATCGAATCTCTCTTTATACATCAAGAAGTAAAATGGGGATGCGACAGTTGGACGTAAGAGAAAAAATGGAGAACAATTTACGCCTGCAGTGCTACATGCTCGACGGCGTGTAATTATCTTGGCGAAGAAAATTCAAAATTACAGTTAAATGTGCGGGCTTTTGAAGATTCGCTCTAGATTGTAACGGTTAGCGTGATAATTATTGTTGCTATGTTAGTGCATTTTATACTATATAACGAGTTAAATTATTATACTAAATATTTTATTAATGAGTGCAACGAGGAGATGCACGTATTCTTAATTAAATTATTTATTTCTTTTTCTGAATTTTATGCTTTGCGGAATTGCGTCGAATGTAAGTGAATTAAATTCCTTTTTGTCATTAGCTTTGAAGTCGTGAAATTTCTAAAATTAAAAAAGTTGCATTGTAGCTAAAATTAGAGATCCTGCAGAGGCAATTCACGCTCTCCACCGGCCTGAATTATTCACATTATGGAGTTTCATGTTTTACTGAAATCGTATTATACGCAGTCCTTCAGTTTCAGTAATTGATTATTCAATTACCTCGTGCGCGCATCCAGTTACTTCACAATACCGTGTTTAGCTATACTGCACGAGCGACTAAACTTTAAAAAGTAAATTTGGCATTTTAACATCGCTTAAAACCGAATTATCTTATCTTAAAATCGAAGTACAGAATAACTTTAAAAACATAATTAAACAATCAGCTTTAACATAAAAGTACAAAAAAATAACCATCATTCTCTTCAAACAGTTTTATTACGTCCAACATTGAACGCAAATGCTAATATTTATAAAACATCTCATTTTACGCGGAATACTGCGATCCCGTAATAACGCTGAGCGCAAATTACTCGTTGCAAAAAGATGCGGCAAGTTGATGCGTGTTACGCCGCCGACTTCTTATGTATATACTTTGGGGATTGCGCCTGCGGCGTCGGAGTAAGTAAAAGTAGTGCCGGCGCGAAAACCGGCGCGGCCGCGGAGCGCGTCCCGGCCGCTCGCTGGCCCGCTACGTGGCAGTCAATATCGCGGATGCAATAAAGACCCAAAATCTTCAATGGCAATTATGTTCCTGTTTCACAGAAATCAGTCTTCAATTTTACTAATTTAATGAATAAACTTAAAATTGATTTTTTGTGTAACTTTTTAACGCTGCTACAGATTTATATTCTATTGTGGACTTACTACGGTATTAACATTTATTTTAATTAATTAAAAATCATGTAACTGAATGTATTATTGATGTTTAACTATTTTCTTTACTGAAAAGTAAGAGTAACGAAATTTTTACTTTGAATGGATTTATTGTGAGGTATTATGGGCTATTACAGATTACGGATTATATATAGAATCATCGGAAATAAAGTCTACAGTTGGTCCTTATCTTGGCCCGCGCGACTCTTTTTCTCCAACCTAAGTAAGTTTAGATGTTCTGCGTAATATTAGATTCCGGCGTATGAAAAAGCGTATCTTTTGTGGGGCGGGGAACTTTACGGATAAATGTTCACTTTTAGATTTCGTCGACCATCGTTTCGTGGACCTCGTCACGTACGCAACTAAACTCTATACTGAAAGATTTTTATATAGAATCGAAAGATTCTTGTACAGAAATGTATAGAAATTTAAATTTTTTCTATCCATCGCTGAAATAAACTTTATGATAAATTAAAAAAGCTTGAAGGAAACTTTTGTGTTTAAAGTTATGTTTGGCGTCAAATAAAAATAATATCAGTCGATTGAAGGGTACGCTTAATTTACAACTTCATTATTATAATTTTTATTACTTTAACTGATATAGAAAGTGATAGCTTTCTATTGGTTTCATTTCATCCGCCCGTTAAGAGTTCTATCTGCTAATTAGGTGAATTTATTGAAGCTTCCTGTATGTGTACACAACAATAAAAGATCATTGCACCCGTGAAAGGGATTCTTTTCTTTTAAAAATCATTTATATGAGTTAAATAGATAATTCATCTACATGATAATTTAACCTTCTTTTAGATGAATTCAACAAATCTTACTTTATAGAAATTCACGGAATTTACATGTTAATTATAATAAAAGAAATAATTGTGAACTTTAAATAAAAAAAAATTAAAATCTCAGTAGCGAAATAGCACTCATTTATAAAATTTGAGATTCATTCGTATACTTTAAAATACCTGAAAATATAAAAATTAAGTAATTTTAAAGAAGATTAACAACAAAATAGTTTACTCCAAAGCGTTAATCTACATACAAACCGCAACACAGCCCATTCATTCGTCTCCTTGAAAAAAACGCACCCAACGAGAAATCGCACAAAGACAAAAAAAAGCCCATCCTCCAGCATCTCATCTGTACACACAATCACAACAGCACACGCATGACAAACGCGCGGAGGCGCAGCGGGAGAAAAATCACAGGATAAAGACTGATCTAATTTACCGTCGGTTTTCTTGGAAGCGTCGGCGACGCTTTTCTTTGAACCGCTGCACAGGATCAGAAGGCCCAGGCCGGCCAGCAGGCGCAGCGTCTTCATGACGAGGATGTGGCTATTCCTTCCGCGGCGAGACTGCGCTTACAGGGTTGTGTGTGGCTGCAGGCGACACGCGGCCCCGACTGTGCAGCAGCTGATGCGCGCGCGAGAGAGAGCACGGAATCCACGAGAGGAGACGCGTCTGTGTGTCGCGACGAACACACGCGCGTGAGGCGCCCACGCGATTAGGCTGTGTTCATAGCGGTAACGAGGAGTGCTGTGCGAACGTTAAATTGAGCGAAAATATCCTTTGTGTATTTTTTTTTTAATTTTGGAAACTGTTTTTCTCGTTCTTTTTTTGTTTTCAAAAATTTCTTTTTGCTTCACTAATAATTATATCAGTTAAAATAGACTGAGATCTGTTTACTGAATCTTTAAAATTTCAAAAACTACTATAAATGGTATGCTCCAAAGCCATAAGTAAAAATTAAATTAAAATAAAATTGCAATGGCGCATGTTCATTTTTCTATTTTTATTTATTTACTTCTCGAAATGTTTTTTCATTAACTTTATATGTAAGTTAAAAAATGTGCAAGAATTTAGAATTCCAACGTATAATCGAGCGTATAAATATAGTAACAATTCTCAGAACTGTAGAGGTTAAGTCGCAAATGTCTCAATAAATTTTTTAATTACATTCTTTCTCAATGTCTAAGTGAACCGAATTAACAATAATTAGTATCTATAGCAATATAACAGTAAACAAAAAAAATTTGCCCTAAGTAGAAAATAATAAACAAAAGTTTTGGAGCAAGCTGTATTTCCGTGCAATTCTGTTCACACTGCACTCGTTCGTTTTAAAATCACTTATATATCTCTTAAATACTCGTATAGTTTTATTTTCAATTACTAAAACAGTTACTTTGATAAAATAATTATCCAAATATTTTTTATTTACACAACGCTGCAATGACTGCTCCGATAATCTGTAGCCGTCTTGATTGTACTGATTTGATTGCATTTGCACTCTTCTATATACACTGCATCTGCGCATGCGCAGGATTTGCTAAAGGTACGTTCGCAATCGTACTTTTCATACTTCCTATTTTATTCCCAGTCGGAGTATGATTTTACTTTCCGATTGCAAGCTCGCAGTTTTTTTAATACAAAATGTGATATAAGCTTAAGAGCTACCCTAACCTGCGGATAAACAAACGTTTTCCAACGCGAGAATCGGTGAGATGCTGAAATACGCCAAACAATCTGAAAAGACCACGTCAGTCCAAGCGGTCAGTGCAGAATCTTCTAGATGACAAGTTACTCAAATACCTCGAGCAGAACGAAATTTCGTCAGTCGTTTGGAAAAAGCAGTTTTAACTCTAATCGGTTGACAATCAGTGTCTTGGATGACTTAGCCCAGAATCAGTGACTGGATAGAACGGGATGTACTTCCGCGTTTGTCAGTGAAGTCAGTGAAGGTAAAAAAAGCTTTAAGTAATTTATGACATAAAAGTGACAAGTACTAATTTTAAATATTTGTTACTTAACAAAAGGTAAAGGAATCAGTAAATCATCATGAGGTCAGGACAGAGGAGACAGCCAGGCATACAGTATGGGCTAGTGTTACTAGCTTCGCAAGCAGTGAACTTTGGAATTGATAAAATTCCGCCAGTGACCCTCATTGGGATAGTTGTTCAGAGTCTTCTTTATGCAGGTCTAATTAGGGTTCCCTGGAATCCAGAGGATGTTTGTATATCAACTCTAAAAATACTTAAACACAAAAATTGGCGATCCTTTTTTCTATCTAATTTTGAACATGGATCAGACATGCACTTGTATTATAACATGGTATCATTCCTTCTTAAAGGCTCTTATCTTGAGCCAATGTATGGAACAATCAATTTTGCGTTTCTCATTGGAATTTTATCAATGGGATGCAGCGCAATGTACGTCGCTTTAGGATATATTCTCACTCAAGTGACTGAGGATTACAGTTATTATACCACTTGTGCTATTGGCTTTTCAGCAGTTTTATTTGCTTTAAAAGTAATTGTAGTATGTGAAGAATCTGACAGATTACATGATGTTGGAGGTTTCCGAGTACCAAGTAAATTTGCAGTTTGGACGGAGCTTGTCCTTATTCATTTATTAGTGCCAAATGCATCATTTGTTGGACACCTTGGTGGAATTTTAGTTGGATGTTTATATTGTTATACATTCATAGGAGAATTGATAGACAGTTATTTACCTAAACTAACTGGATATCCTATAATTCATGAAGAATATTTTTACTCTAGACGTAATTCATTTAGACCATTTTAGAAGTGAACACCATCATTAGGTTAAAACCAATTTATTATTTTTATAAAAAATAAAGTAACTACTGTGAACAATAGAGTTTAATAACTCTTTCTAATAAGATTGCTGTGATGAACGGAAACTAGTGTACAAAGAGAATGTACATACAAAGAGACTGTACATATAAACGATAAAAAAAGCACAAAAGTTGGTATTTTTTATGTAATTATAATTTATAATAAATATTATACTTAATTATAAATTTCTTTTTTTATTTCAATTTTTACATCATTTCAGGAAATTGGCAAATCCTTGAGTAATTTTAGGCAGCATTTTACCGCATCATTTCCAAAGTTAGAATCTATTATTGGATGAAATCCAAATAGTTTCATTATAAAAACATAATTTAAATATTTAGCTAAAAAACCATATTTTTAGAAAGACTGATAAAAATGAGAAAATATTAATTTTTATTTCTTTAGGTATGTCACACATGAATTAATTTTAAATATAGCGCTTCCAGATGACGTATCATTGCCGCGCTTTTTAATACTTTCAGAAATTCTTAAAATACATTTTATATATTTTAAATTATTTACAGAATGAAAAACAAACAAGGACATTTATTGTTTTAAATCTCGTTTTGTCTTACCTTTTTTATCAAACTGATAATGACAATGTGAAGCATCTTTGGTCCATCGCAGAATCTCAGGTCTGCCACGGTACTCGACCTCTTGGCACGAGGAATTTTTGTTATTTCTACTGACGTAGGTGCCGATCTTCAGGTTCCTACTGCAGCTATACTTCGTCACGTCATCTGCGATGGAATTATCATTTCTCCCCGAACAAGCATTAACGTAAAAAATAACAGCGAATAAGGTCAGCAATCGCGTCAACATACTAAAGAACACAATTACTAAAGAATGAAGAAGAGAAATAGGAAGATAGAGCCGCGCAAGGAGGAAAGCACAGATTTTGATCAGGATAACGACATCGGACGGACCTAATCTATCTGAAAAGCAGACACGCTCGGATTAGGGTTTTATACGGCGAGAAAGCGGGAAGCGTGAAAAATTTCCGTGTTTCTTCGCCCGTCGCTTTTTACGCATCTCTGCCCGGCACTTTCGCCCACCGATCGTGACAAATCGGTCGCCCGGGTGTCGACACCTTCGCGGAAGGCAAAAAATTCGAATCGTGCGGTTCGGCTATTCCGCTTTCGTATTCGCTGCAACGGTAAAAGTTTGAGGAGTAAAGCACTTGTATCGGATGACTGTCTCTTTTTTTATTTTTAATTTAAACTTTTTTTGTATTTCTTGGTTTTTTTAATATTATTTTATAAATCACTGTAAATCAGTAGTAATCCCACAGAAGGAATGTATTGAAGAAGTTATCGAGAAGAAGTTTTAAGAATTAAGTTTTTATTTACAAATTTATTTATTTATTTGTAACTTCAATTAATTGTTATTGCATATTAAATATTATTAAATATAGGTATTGAAGTAAATAAATAAGAAAATTTACTTTAACATTTTTACATTGGCGGTATGTGCACTATTAAACATGAGGAAAATTCTCCAACCTTTTTTTAATGTAATTAAAATACAAAAATGCAACAAAATTAGAAACAATTTAAAACAATGCAATACTATTAAATTATCATGCTCCTGCATGTTGTTTTAAAAGTGCGTTAAGAAAATATTAATTATTTCAATAAATCCAGTTCTCTTATGTTTTATTTCATTCAATCAACGATGTTATTCAAAGATATCTTTCAATAAGAACCATTACGACACATCCAAAATTAAATTTCAATAAAAGAGACAACAATCGCAGAAATCTGGAGAAGCTAGAAATGCAACCCCGTGAATCGTCCGAGTGATAGAAAAGAGGAAGAAAAAGAGAAAAGCCGGGTGGCCGCGCGCGTAGGGGAGCGCGACGGAGTAGTCGCACAGCCCTCGTTCGCGACGCGTAATAGGCCGCGTAGGTCCGCCAGCCGGGGGCTAATCGACTTACCCTCCGCGGCGCATATCCGCGGCGCTCACGGGCCAAATGGGATTGGAACGGCCAGCTTAATGCGATTACTGGGTCAGTAGTAGCAGGCGCGCGTCCGCTGTGAGGCTTCACCGCGCGGCGCGCCTCCCTCTTCCCAGCGCGGCCAGAGCGTAGCCGCGCGCCGGTGGTGGACAGCAGAGCGCCAGCAGCCCCGTCCCTCGTCCTGTCGCGCGCGCGCCACCCCTAGAGAGCGAGACACCGCCGGGAGAGACAGCCATGGGTAAGGACGACGCCGAGACCACCGCGCTCAAGAAGGAGCTCGAGGACCTCATCAACAAGTGCAAGGTACGCGCTGCTAGTCCTGCGTACTTGCGTACGCTCTTGCTCGTATGGTTTTAGGGGTGTAGAGGTGTTTATTTCTGCTTTTTTAAAATTGATTATAATTTCAAAAAATAATGATGGTTTTGCTTCTTTTTAGATTTTATTCAAATGTTAAGATTTCTTTAACGGTTGTCCAGCGGCTTGATAAATTTTTGTGATTTTTTTTTAAATTATTGCAATTTTAATATAAACTAAATGAAATAGTGCTGAACAAAAGTAAACTGTATAAAAGAGTTTAAACAGTGTTAAAACAACGTGCTTTTTATTATATAAAAAGATTATACCGTTGCAAGTAATTTAATACACGTAATGAATTTACGCGACAATGCTTCCGCGCAGCTTGAATTACTTTATATTGTATAGATATTGCATTACGAGTTGAAGAGGAATGTGTTTCTTAAGTAATTCTATTTATATTATCAATCGATCCGATCCTATTGTCTGCTTATTTTGAAAAAATAAGAAATGTGAATTAATTAATTTCAAAATAAATTGGAAAAATTAGTTTTTCTGCTAATAAATTTTATAAATGTGTCAATAACGCGTGGATGATTTTTTATCATTAATATTCAATTTTCAGGATGACCAGAAAAAAATGCAGGACACAACTATCGAAGAAGCTTGCAGCAGTGTAGCGGATGCTCCTAAAATAAAAATGTCTACGAAAAAAATGCTCAAAGGGCACATTAATAAAGTGAATTCAGTGCACTTTAGCGGTGACAGTAGGTCAGTCTTACCGTTTATTAAATGAATCATTTAAATCTTCAGGATCTTTTCCATTATTCTTTGTTGAAAATTTTTAAGCAACGTTTAAAATGACGTTTATTGCCTAGCGGGGCGAAAGTGCTCCCGGGGCCGATTCGAGAATGTAGTATTTTCTACCTCGCCAGGCAATAAAATAATATACGCACCACGGAGGGAAATAAAGAAAGCCTCAAATCGCATGTTTATCGCGATAATTTACATGAGATATGGGACATTCTTTATGTGCCCTCCCTAGGTGCGTAAATTACTATTTCTATCTGTTAATAAATTTTCAAAATTTTGTTCTTTGAACGACACATTAACACTAGCTTCTTGAAGCCTTGTTGATTTCACGGAAGATTAGACTTTTACTTTTGTCTCGAATCGCAATTTGATAAGTAGTTCAAATACAGCTACAATTCTTTCAAATTCCAATTACGTTACAGAGTCGCGCAAATACGCAGTAGTAAGGTTTCGTCATATTTAGAAGACAAATTCTTTTGCGTTTTCTAAGAAACATAAAACGAAAAATGTTCGCAAGAACGATCCCCTAAATAATTGAAACATTGACAAAAAGAAAAAGTGAATTCATAAAAAATCTAATCCGACAGGCACTGCGTGACGGGTTCGCTGGACGGCAAGCTGATAATCTGGGACACGTGGACGGGTAACAAGGTGCAGGTAATACCCCTGCGCTCGGCCTGGGTGATGTCGGTGGCGTTCGCGCCCTCGGGCAACTTCGTCGCCTGCGGCGGCATGGACAACATGTGCACTGTGTACGACGTGAACAACCGCGACGCCACCGGCTCCGCCAAAATCACTCGCGAGCTTCTTGGATACGAGGGCTTCCTCTCCTCCTGCCGCTTCCTCGACGACGGCCACCTCATCACCGGATCCGGCGACATGAAGATGTGAGCGAACTTTCAAAAAGTTCATTCCAACGACTAATAGCGAGGGAGAATAATATTTTTGCGACGTGTTCAGTTGCATCTGGGACCTGGAGGCGAACAAGAAGACGACGGACTTTCCGGGTCACGCGGGGGACGTGGTGAGCATAAGCCTGGGACCGGACGGCAACACTTACATCACCGGCTCGGTCGACAAAACCTGCAAGCTCTGGGATCTCAGGGAGGAGACTGCGCACCAGACGTTCTTCGGCCACGAGGCTGACGTCAATTCTGTTTGCGTGAGTCTACTTAAATTTACACTGCGTGACAAGCTTGCCTTAGGGTGCTAATTAATTACGTTAACAGAGATGAGGAATACAAGTAGATAGAATCAGTGACCGACCAGACGGACAATCAATTTTCTTTCTTTATAAAAGTGATTAAAAATTATTGATATGTAATATAAGAAGAGTAGAAAAAGAAACTTTTGGTAGAAATAATTGTTATAAAGATGTGATGCTTTTTTTTAAATAACAGTATCATCCATCGGGTAACGCATTCGTAACGGCGTCGGAGGACAAGACAGCGCGTCTGTGGGATTTGCGGGCGGATCAGCAGATCGCCTCATTCAAGCCCCCCAACTCGAACCCGGGCTTTACGTCCAGCGGCTTATCTCTCAGTGGAAGGTTCATCTTCTGCGGCACCGATGATAACAACATCCACATCTGGGATACCCTCAAAATTCAATACAATGGTACCGACATTCTTCTTTGCTACAAATCATTATTAAAGTGGCTAAAAAATTCTTTTAATTATATTTTACTCAATCTCTCAATAATTGTCGACAGGAGTATTGCAGGGTCACGAGAATCGCGTGACCTCCCTGAGCGTCTCGGGAAACGGCATGGCGATGGTCAGCTGCTCTTGGGACCAGAACGTCAGGGTATGGGTGTAATCGAATGCCACAATAAGGAATCAGCAAATCCAGAATCGGCATAACATATGAAAACAAAGTCAAATCTACGCCAAAGCTCACCTACGTATGGACACATGCCGTTATTGAATGAAAAATGATTTAATTTAACGTTACGCTGAGACGGTATAGAGTTTATTCCCTGTTGATTGAGATAAGATGAATTTATATAGTATCATACACGTAAAAGTTTAACGTTTCGTCGTTTATATGTGAAAAACACGTAGTGAATTAAGACATGTAACACATTGTAACTTATTGAAGATTTGGGTTTTTAATAAATAAAATACACAAAGGTGTATCTCTTTATTATTCTTTCGTTAGTGCATTTTTTACCTTCAATAACTTGATTGACGTTTGACATTTTTTATTTGCTAAGTATTCCATGGGAATTTTCATATAAAGAAGGTTTAAAATAAAATTGAATTTATTTTAACGTAAAATAAAACATTTTATGTAAAATATGAATTACTATACCTTTATTGATATCCGAGCAAGTTCACGTTCTTTTGTAAATCCTTGATCTACACTTCAATCTGTAAACGCAATTGCTGCTAACTAAATAATGATTAAATAATTTTTGTTTAAAACAAATTGATTATTTTATTTACGTTTATTCGGCGCCACCTTTACGTCTTGCTACTATTGATGTCCGTCCAAATGTCCGAAGGAATTCCATAATGGAAGCTTGATTTTGGAGACTCCGTCTTTACTATTAGGTAATAACGTAGTATTCATGTCTAATATTGAAACAAATCGTGTGATTATAGATATTAAGTTTCCAAATGATTTTACCTTTTCAATGTATTCATATTTAGCTCAATTCCGTATATACTTCCAACTGAAACTCCAAAATATATTTTTTTCTGAATACTTATTTAAAATTATTGCTTTTTTAAATTAAATAATTGAGTAATTAAATGAAAATAATGAAGATAATTAATATGGCGAAACTACACTAAATTAATAATTCTATGCTAAATCTGATAAAGAAGCACATTTTAATAAAAAGCACTATGCAAGGATTTTTGGTTGTAAATAGTAAAAATCATAAACAATACGATTATTTTGCTGACTCAAAATATTGCATTTATTGTTATTCCAATATGAGATGTCGAACCACAATGTAGCAGTGTTTGTTCCTGCAGTAGTGCGCATGGCTGCATTAACAATGAAATTCAATAATAAATATTTCAAGTATCGCTATTTTGTAAAAATTAATCTACTTTCGCGCCGTTCATACGTTTATGTGCGCGAATGCATTTCATATTCGTTCAATGATTTACAATAGAATTTATGTATCGCCAAACTTGCTTGCGCCTCTTCCATATACATATACACATATAACAAAACGATGAAAATCGTTCCCTTTCGTTTATTTCCTTTTTGTTCATCACGTCCATTTGAGAACCGACTTATAACGCGAGAAGAACATTTCTCTTTGGAAAAATAAGCAGAGAGAAATATTTCACTCTGAAAAATTTGACTTAATGCTTTCTTTCATTATAATCTTACTATTCCCGTCGACTCCAAGACTCCTTACATAAACAATCAATGATTTTTCCATCGATTATTATCTATTAATTGAATTCTTTTTTGTGTTATTTATATATCCCACTTTTTGTTTTCTTAAGGTTATAATGTAAATTAAATACCATATAAATATAAATATAATAAAATTAAATAATCGCGTTATATCGTACATTGCGCAATATATCGATGCACCTCCCATCAAGTGCTATAATGGTGTATCACAGAAAAAGTGTGTTTGTTTTTTTTATATATATATATTTATAGACGCAACAGTGTTTCAATTAAAATAAAAAAAATTTAACTAATAATGTAAATTGACCGGATAAATTCGAATGACTTAGGTACGTAATTAGGTAAAAAATATATTAATACTCATTGGTTTTCGAGTTTCACACGAGTCAATTAAGTACTATGTGCAACGTTGGAAATACTTACAATCGACCCTCGCTCATAAATATTTACCACTGGCACAAGTAATGCGACATCTTTTATACTTTACCAACTAGTTTTGTCGAACCGCGTAAAATCCAATATTAACTTATGAATTTAAATAAAAAAGGTACGATTCTATTCTTATATTGTAAACGTAAAAAATAAAATTTATTACTCGCATGTAATTCTTGCTCTGAGCAAAAGAAAGGCGGAAGATTAATCACTACGTTCAATACATGCGCGAACTCTCTACGTTACGTGAGCTATTAAGCGCGACATTTCAACTTTAAAATCCATCTAGATGAATTAAAAGGGCTATGATTACAGTGGCTCCTGTCTCTTTCGTGGCCCATTCGATACATTCTAGTTGCGAGTCCAGGCCGTCTTTTTTACTGGATGTCGTGTAAGAGCCAGGCCTTACAAGAAGTTGAAAGGCTGTCGATACATTGATTTTTTTGTTCAACTGCGTATCGATATATCTGTAAATAAAATTTTTATAAGTTTAATTAATTGTGCTCTTTTCTAAATTCATGATCAATAATAGTACATACGAATATTGCTTGGTGAATTCTTCAGAACTTGTATATTTAACATTTGGTGAAAATACAACTTGAGGATTTTGATCATCACTACTAGTACCTGTAGTCAATGAATCTGTATCTAGTTGTTCCTTAGTTAATAATTCGCCTCTGTCAAGAATCCATCTAAAAAATTGATTTTTTTATAAACTAATCAGTCATTTATTTTAAAATAGAAATTTAAAATTTTCTGTTGTTTTAACTGACCTAACAGTGTCGATTCGTGTACCGTAAAAGGCAACGTGCCACTTATCAGTTGTGCTTTGTGGAATCTGATTGGCATTTATACTGTGCTTCAATGGAAACCTAACCCAGCCAACGGGTATGGCGAACTCTGCGAGAGGTTCTCCTTTCTTGCAGATAACGGAGTCGCCTTCGACCTTAAAGCAAGAACTACAGTAGCAGAGTATCTCGTCAAGCGAGAAGAACTCGTCCGGCAACACAAGAGATTTTTTCAGGCGAACGCATGCTTTTAGATACTCGCACTTCTTCGGCGCCGAAGGCGGACTTATCAGGTTGCTTGTAGTCAGCGGCGTGGACGGCATGGAGATATGCGCTGAGGCGCTTAATATGTTGTTCGACAAGCAATTATTTGGAACTTGGAAACTCTGTGGCAAATTACAATATTTTCAATTTTTTAAATTAACTTTGTAAAAAATATTTAATAAGAAAATAGAAAACTAAAATTGAAATTTTTTTAACTTACCAATGAATTTCGATTAAGATTAAGCACAAGCTCATTGGGCGCAATAGGTGCACACTGATTTGAATGCCACGACCTTACGTTCGATCCTGGAGTGATAGTGTTATTCTGCGAACTGTTCGAGGCGATGCTTTCATTAATGGCATTGTTTGCATTGCTGGCGTTGATAGCAGTGTTGAGGTTGCTCATATTGGTAGTAGTAATAACGGCGCCGTTTCGGATATTGATGTTTGTTACGTTATTCAACTCAACGTTCGTGCAAGATTCATTGTTGGCTATTACAATTGAATCTCCGCTACCGCCACTACTGTGGCTGTTACTACTGGTGCTGGTGCTGCCGCCTTCAATGCAGTTATCCTCTTCGATGTTGTTACAAGGCGGTGGCGAATTTTTATCAGCGAAGGTGTCGTTGTCCAGGATGTTCGAATTTGGAGCTTCTGAGTTTGTAGCCGGGACGCACATGTTCTCCGTACAACTCGCTGCGGACGGAAGGCTGCTCAACATCGTTCCTGACACAGACGCTTGCTTCAGTTCTTTACTACAAGGCAACGGATTTCTGCTAGCAACGTCATTGTCGCAGCTCGTGGGTATAGGAGTTGTAACAATTCCGGCACTTTGCTCTGTCTGTTCAACTTCTGCATTACTCTCGGTTTCTTCCCTCTCACTTCTAGAAGCTCCCACTGTACAATCCAAGTTTTCCTCTGTAGTAGCAATTGCTCCATTCTCCTTCTCGTGACACTCAAGGTCAGCTTTTTCACGCGAGTTTTCGACATCGTCCGTCTCGATCACTAGCCTTTCCATAGCCGAAGCAGTGGCATTATTCACTTCGTTGGTTAGCATCTCATTGTCGGTCGCCTCGATCGGCTGACCGATGATCGAGATTTGTTCGCATTGACCGTACAGGTCAACTACCGCGTATACGTAGGGTGGTAAATCGGATGCTGCTACACCTTGATCCTGTCCATCAATGTATAGATGAAGTCGCGAGTCTTCATCGATTAACAAACCCACCGTTGAACCAGCTCGCAAAGTTTCTAAGTTGGCTCCGTAAGAAGATCGCACCTAATATTGATTTTTTTATATTTATATTTAGTTTAAAAAATTAAAAAAGAAATTAAAAGATTTAAAAATCTTAATATTTTTACAACTTTTTACCTTTGTACCGTTATGTGATATCCAGTCGCTACAAATAATCCACGAATGCTTTTTTAGTCCAAGTGCTGTAACTGGAAAGCTTACTTTTTCGGGTGAAACGCAAGAGACTCCACACAACATTCCAGATACCCAACGCTCATTAACTTTATCTATTTTTAATTGGAATAACTTATTTTTTATCAAAGGTTTGCTTGACATTACCACACCTGCATTTGGAACATAATTAAAATTTTCAATTTTACTACTTCTTAAAAATATATTAAAGGGATCGGCTGTTACCTTGATTATAACTTGCTACCCTTCTAGCAACAGTCTTTTTCTCTAATTGAACATTTCTGCCGTGATTTTCATGAAATTCGTACAACCAATCAGACTCTCCAATGGATGCTGCTGTCAACTGAGTTGGGGTTATTGCTATTTCGTTTAGCATTTTTCCTTCTCCACAAGTATCCACTGAGGAAAACATTGCAGCATCACTAAAATCAATTTTATGTAGTTTTCAATTAGGAGTTACAATTTGATATCAATCTGAAATGAGGTTTTACCTGCGGGTTCCAGGGGGCATGGGATCCAGAAGAAGTTCCAGGGAGTCTTGTAGCCTTAAACTCGCATTGGGCGAAATCGCAGTATTCTGCTGCTTAGTACTGGTAATACAAACTGCTACAGTACTGCCAAATAACTCGATGACGGCAAAGCACATTTCGGGAATGTTTGATGCGGCAACGCCCATGTCTTCGCGATTCACGTAGAATTTCAGGTTACCTTCATTGGTTCGCTTTAAACCAATTTTATCGCCCACTCGTAGCCAGTCTAAACTCGGGCAGTAATTCCAGCAGAGACAGTGACCCTTATGTCGGACTTGGTTACCTATAATCAAGATAATTCATTTTTATTGAGTTTTTAAAATAAAAAAACTCAAGTCGATAAACGATTACAAATCCCACCTGTGAGATACCAAGCATCCGGTGGAATGGCAGTCATACCCTGGACAAGTGTCATGGAAGTAAGCCAGCTACCTGTCTCGTAGCTAATTAGGCCTATCCTCAGGGAGCCGCTCCATTCTCGGGCTACCTCTTGAATGCTGATTTCGAAAATTTCGTTGTTTTCAAGAGGTACCTCACTAAGCAATACAGCATTACTATACTCCCGGCAGCGTGTCGCTATCGTCCGACCAGTGTCCAATTGGATATTCAGGCCCACCGATTCATGAAATTTGTGCGTGATCTCCGTTTGCGCCATAGGTTGAATTACTGACGTTGGCTGCTGACTCGTCGTGCTATTCTCTGATGGCAGATACTGTTGCAGTGTCGCGTCGCGTCGTTCAGGCACAACTATCGTTACCTACACGCATGAAAAAAATTATGTTAAGATTGTTATAAAAACTGTTAAAGATATAACATTGTTATCTACGTCTCACTTGAGCACACTGTCCATAGAGATCGATAACGGGGTAAACGTGAGCAGGTAATCCGCTGCAAGCCGGGCCTTGGTCCACTCCATCCAGGTAATAATGTAAAGTGGCATCAGCACATCTCATCATACCGATTCGATTTCCTTCGGCGAGTTTATCCAGATCACAGGAATAATTGTTCCTTAATGCTACTCCATCTCTCATTACTGTCGAACCAGAGAGCATCCACGTGTCATGGTCTATATCCGTCATCGTCGAAGGAAATTCCAACTCATCCGGCCTGTCATAAAAATATACAAATTATTTTATATTTATTATTATAAATATTATTATAATACGTGATTTTCACCGTACCTAATAGCAGTGACACCAGCTTCAATGGCTCCGGACCACCGGTCGACCATTTTATCAATGGATACTTCGAACATTTCGCCGTCCCGCAATGCTCTGTTCGCTACGACTATCGCATCGTTGAACTCACCCAAGGCGCGAGGTCGAGATGCTGTCAGTCCATTGTTCGTAATCCGTGCATTTTTACCATGCACGTGATGAAAACGTAAATCACTACGAAAAGAACAAAAATTCGAAATTTATTTTCTTAATAAAACTTTGAAAATAGTTAATAAAAGATTAATTTACCAGTACAAGGTGGTGTTGCTGATACTAGAGTTAATGGTAGTGGGACTGCAAAAATCTGAATTATCAACAATGGTGGCTTGAGCAGCTTGACCGTAAAGATCTATAACCCCGTACACCCGTTCAGGCACGCCACTGGCTGCTGCACCCTGGTCTTGCCCATTTACATAGAAGTGTAGCGTCGAGTTGTCCTTCCGCATTACACCCACGCGATCTCCAACCTGTAGTCTATCCAGATTCTGTCCGTATTGATCAATCATCGTCGTCCCGTTGTGCATTACTCCGTTACCCGTCATCATCCACGTACCAGATCTGCAAATGTAAATCAGATATTAAATGATGCGACACAAGACAATGTCTTTATTTAATGTAAGTTTATACCTGACGTTCGTCATTGTAAATGGAAACTCCAGTTCCGTGGGAGAGTGTGTAGTGACGCCGATTTCGATTGAACCTGCCCATTTGGTGACTATTTTATCCAGTCTTACTTCGAACAATTCATTTGGTCTTAAAGGCCTCGAGGTTAAAACGACACCATTATTAAAATCATCTATGGCACTGAAATTATTAAATTACGCTTTATGTTCCAGATATCTTAAAAAGATTAAGAAGATATAAATGTTTGCAATGTTTTTTTACTTTGGCCTATGTGCTGTGCGCCCGTTATTAATTACGTCCGCACGAGTGCCACAGCATGGATGGAACATCAGTCTATCCAGAGGTTCTTCAATTTCCCCTGCTTCTGCTTTCACACAAAGTTTATACCGCAAAGTATTAATATTTAATAAATTATTGTAAAAATATAAAATAGTGAGTTTACCGTTGATTCCTTGCAACTGCAAAGTATTTCTCCTGGTAACGAGATTCTGTTCTTCCCTTTCATCACGATCCACTATTGTAACTTTTACAGTCATCCCATACAAGTCTATTACTCCCCAGATTGTATTAGGAACTTTGGCAGCAACACCTTGATCAAGGCCATTTATGAAATAGTGAAGATCCCCATTACTTTTTCTCATCATCCCTACCCTGTCTCCTTCCTGATAAAATAGCACAAAATTTTAGTTTAAAAGTTGGCTTTCTTAAAATAATGTAGTAGTTGGTATATTATCAATCTTTTTACCCTAAGTTCATCTAAATTAAATTCTCCATATTCCCGTTGCGTGCCTTTTCCGTTCGTTAAAATGCCACAACCAGACATCATTGTAGTACCAGAACGCATGTTTGTCATTGTGGCTGGAAATTCCAAGGCAGTTGGACTGTGTGTGGTGACCCCTACCTCTATACTACCAGACCATTTTTCCACTAGCCTATCTATTCTGATCTGTGCAAATAGAATTATTTTTATAAGACATAGTAAATATAAAAAACACCAAAGATGAGTTAAATCAAAATGAGTTAAATCAAGATGAGTTAAACCAGTTTTTATCTACTTACTTCAAATAATTCATTGTCTCTTAGGTGTCTATGGGTCATAACTACTCCATTATTAAATTCATCTAAAGGCCTTCTTCTTTCAGCTGTACGTGCATTATTTGATAATTTAACTAAAGAACCGACTCTTTCATGAAACCTTAATCTATCTTCTCTTATAGCTGCTATGCTTGGATTTTTTGGTAAAACATTATGATTCACATTTAAATTAGTTACTAAATTTGTAGTTGAAGAACTAGAAGCTTCATCCATAGTGTAATCATTGTTTATTTCTATTTGATGAGATATAGGTTCTCCATTATTACAATTCAAAACTGGTCCACTAGATGGTTGAACTGCTGTTACTTGTGTACAATTTCCATACATGTTGATTACTGCAAACACACTAGGTGGTATACCTGTTGCTGCAATACCTTGAGGAGAACCATTAACATAGAAAACAAGTTCACCCTGCAAAACATATGTAATTAGAACTTAAAAATTACAAAGTATCTAGTGACATATGTAAAGGTTATTGGCAAATTTAAAAATTTATTTCTAACCTTTGATGTTCGACATACTCCAAGAGTATTGCCTTCATCTAATGTACTCAAATCTGTTCCGTATAATTCTAAAATAGGTTCTCCATCATGGACAATACTGGATCCAGTCATAATCCATGAGCCATGTCTTAAGCCTGTGGCAGAAGGTGGTAAATTGGTGTTGTCTGGATCACATGCTGTTACTCCAATCTCTATGCTTCCACTCCATATCATCATCTGATAAAATTAATCGAATAATCCACATGTAGGTTAAAATAATTATTTTATTTTTATACAAATATATTTTTTATTTCTATCAATCAAGGTAAACATTGAACATATGAGAGTTAATAAAATAATAAAAGATAAAGAATTTTATGAGATATGAAGTTTGCTTGTAGATCAATATTTACAAAATACTCGAATTCTCAGTGACTGACATAATAGCAATTATTTCACATGAAAATAAAAAGAAAAACAGATATTAGTAATTACTTATAACGAGTACGAAATCAACTTTGGACTAATGCAATCGAACTACTTAATGCTTATACTTTGTTAAATTTAAACTCTACTCAAGTGCCACTTCTTCTGACCCATTTCTAAATTAAATACACAACGTAGCATCGCTAACAAACAACTCTTCATTGTGATGCTAAAGAAAATAACAGTAGTAAATTCAGCCTGCTGTAGATACTCCAAAACAGATGATGCAGTGTAAAAAACATAACAAAAACAATGAAATTGCAGAGTAACGCACCTTCTTGTCGATCCGAACCTGAAAGACCTCATCGTCCTTAAGAGGCTCGGCGCTGAAGACGAGGCCGAAGTTGTACTCGGAGACGCTCCTGACGGCGGTGCACTGATTGTTAACGAGGCTCACGCGGTCGCCGCACTTTCTGTGGAACTGCAGCATTCTCCCGCGGGTTCCGGACTCTCGGCGCTCTCGCCTCTACCGCGTTACTCGCGTGTCGCTCGTCGGTGCCACGGAGGACGACGAGAGATGCGGCCCGTCGCGTTGCGTTCCCTCGCACTCGCCCCACGTACAAAATAGTAGGTGTATACAAAACGCGAGGAGCGCTCGCGCAGTGCACTGCAGACCTGCGCGCGCGATTCTATGTCCGTCCGCGGTGGATGGCCAGTGCGCATGTTAGGCAGTGTCCACACATGCACAATAAGAGGTCATGCTGGGGCTTGAAATTCTGCTGCATGGTGGTCGGTGGAGGGAGGTGCCAGGTACCCTATCCCTTCTATTTTGCCCCTACAACTTTTCGGATAGATGCAGGAACTATAAATCTTTCTTTCTCTTTTTTTCTTGCTTTCGTTGGCCTATTTTAGTCCTCAGTAAGGCTGTGAGTGCAGTGATAAAATTGAATTCTCGTAAGATGCTTGTAATGTTAAATTTAAACATTTAAAAATAAAATAAAAACTAAAAATCTAAAAAGAATTCACAATTCAGCAAATCATTAATAAGTATCTCTCATATTTTCATTACTATACGCGAATCCACGATTTATTGTTTCAACTAATTATTAGATTAGTAGATTATTATTAGATTATTAGATTATTTTGCTCTTTGTACTGCCAAATAAACAATAACAATGAAAAACAAATAGCTATCGCTCAATTAATTATATCACAGATGTATACTAACGACAATTAAAAGGCTATGGATTATTGTTTATAATCAGATGTATTATTATACTACTTAAAAAAAGAAAATCAGGTTTTCTGTTACCTTATTGTTTCCTGTGTCTTTGCAAAGGTTTATTATTGCTAATTGTGATCAGATAATAAACAAAAAAGTAAGCACAATCGCCGTCTGTATATGCTCGACTGTCTGCATGCACAGTACTTCTTGAACTTGTTTTTCTCCTAATGGCTATATATGGCTATGCCCTATGATGGCTATTAGAACGTTTAGTGGTACAGCTTACCAAGAGATCGGAACTCGAATTGCCCGCTCATCATCTCGAAGTGGTCGTTGAATTCGATCAATCAGATCGATGCTCTCGACGTCATAACCCTCTGGCGCCCCAACGGGTTAGTCGTCCGCATGGACGTGCAGGTCGGCGGTGTGCGTGTGTGTGTCGGATCGGGGAGGAGACCGACGGCGACGGGCGACGGGACGGGCGACACGGTGCGCCCAGCTGTGCGTCGGCGACGTGCATTTTTTTCCGTGCACACTGGCCGTGTGCGAGCCGCTGCTGCCGCTGCTCCTCCGCTCCGCGTACGTATAACAATGTGACCGCCGCTGCAGTACCGCGAGCCGGGCCCGTGCAGTCCGAGCCTCGACTCCCTCTTCTTCTCCCTGCGACTACGTCCCGGCCTTCCGGGGTGATAAAGGCCCGCCATGTGTGCGTGCGTGTATCAGAGTTCGGCTGCGCGCGATCGAGCACCAGTGCACAGGGCACCGGACGCGCGACTCTCGCGGTCGCCTCTGTGTATATATAGACAGGCGGTGCGGGACCGTACCTCTCGGGGCCAGAGGCACGAGCGGTCGAGAGTGCTACTCCCATCGGCGGCGTCCGAGCCGTCTCCGCGGGCGCCTCGTCGGGGTTGCCTCTGTCGCGAACTCGCGATCAGCTGTTTCGACCCGGGAGCGTCTTTCCTCCCTCTCTTGCCCTTCCCCTTCCCCTCTGCTTTGCCCGGTGTGCGCGGTGACGGTGGATCGGTGATCATCCTTTTGTCATTAGTATAGTTATTTAGAGCCAGAGGTGTGTACCTGCTTAAGAATTATCGAGAGATCGCGGTATCGAGAATTTTGTGGTTTTGTACCTGGGTTTTTGTGGTTTTGGAGTAAGCCATAGGATAGACAATTTGTATTATTCAAGCAAAGGATCTTCTTACCTGTGCATACATCTTCTTATGTGTCTCTAATCAATTTTAAGATTCTTTATTCAACTTAGTCCGTATTTGTCTTTCCACTCTTAAACTACATTGAAAACAGCAGTATGGATCACTCCGTTGTTATATTATTACTATAGTACAATTTGTTTTGAATACCAAATCTTTATATCTACCTTTATAATATTAGCTTTATCTTTTCTTATATTAGTTTTTATGCTACATAGCTGTGCAAGAAAATAAATTTTGAAATAACTCCAATGATTTAAAATACATCTGATGTAAATATAATACTCCTTTTTTTATCGATCTATAAATTTCTTTATAGTTATGCCAGAATTTAATAGTAAAATTAATAAATTATAAATCACATAGCTATTATATTTTTTATTAACAGATCATTTGAAATAATATTCATTAATTTTTGTAGGAGCAGTTAATAGAAAGCTTCGAATGACAATCAGGAGTCAAGTTAATCAGGAAAGGCTGAAAGAACAGCATTGCTGTAATGGTGGAACAGCAATCAGCCGACATAGATTTTTGGCTAAAGAGTTGGGCAGTGGGGCGGACAAGATAAGCAAGTACACTGGCAAAGACAATAAACCATCTTCGGCATGACTAACAGCAGTGCCAACAGCAACACTGGAGTCGCTGAACTTTTTCATATGCTAGAATCCAATAAGCTCAGTGAAGTTGAAGATATAAAAAAAGTCTTTCACGACCATTTTTTATCTAGTAAGTAAACTGTATGATGCATGGTGTATTCAAAGTTCCTGCAGAATCTATATCAACCAAAGATTGAAACATGATAATTTTTCAGCTAAGGATAATTGGCTTGTAAATGGATTATTCGATTACTATCTATCCACGGATTCCAACAGAGCTATTGAGGTTCTAGCTGGTGTAAGAGAGCCACATGACAAGCACCTGTTTGATAAGTTAAGTGAAACACTTTCTGCAAAGCCTGCAAACAATGGACAAAAGGTTCAAACCCTCACATTACTGGGTCATGTGGCCAGACGGCAACCCACCTGGCTTTTTAAATTGGCTAGTCACACACTTTTCAAACAGTTGCTTCATTTACTGAAGGTAATTTATTTTTTACAAAATATATTACAATTATTTTGCTATAAAGATGCAAGAAAGTTTACAAAATTATTTTTTTAAATATTGTAGGTAGAAGATGATATAGTGTTGCTGATGAGTGCGCTTCTGTTACTGATAACTTTATTACCCATGTTACCAACTGCAATGGCTCCTCACCTAATGGAAATATTCGAAGTATTTTCGAGACTTGCATCGTTTCAATATCATCGATTTTTATCCATCTCATCACAGAATCCGGCGGCCTTTTTGACGACGTCGTCATTAAATTTAATCGGCGGCATCGATGCAGACCAACTCTACCTCCTCCATTTACAAGTAAAATCTGTAACTATAAGGATAACATTTAAATCAAGAATAACTTTCTAAAAAATAACATCTTCGCCCATTGTAGGTTGGATTACAAAATCTATTTCACAGACTTTATGCGATGTATCCGTGCAACTTCGTTTATTTTCTGAAACAACATTACTTGCAGCGCGATCAGTTGCCGATTTTTAAAAAGGTCGTTAGTCCGATGTTAGATTCCGTACGCATGCATCCACTGCTCGTAACCATGTCCAAAGAATCGGAAATATCTTCATCAAGGTAGGATAAATTTTAATTTTCCTACTTCAATTATGCCCTGTGAGAATGAAAGTAAGTAGTGTTGTACTATCAGATGGAAGAAAATGGAGCATCATGACGTCGTTGCAGAATGTGGACGCTTTTCAGTTCTAGAGAAATCAGCTCGGGATGAAATAGTTTCGCTTGCCAACACACGCTTCACACCAATTTCAGGTACCTTTTATTTTCGGGAAAAATTACTGTTGAATGACATCGATTATAACAATGAAATTCTTAACAAAAAAATTTTTTATTCACAGATTACTCCTGTCCTTACACGCCAATAAGCAGCACCTCGGACTTCCCAATGGTCGTAGAGACGACTAATATTCCCAATGGAAACCAGGAGAGTTTCTGGTCGCCGAGTATGATGATATCACAAACACCTCCACCATCGAATTCACTGCAAGCAACGCCGTTATCGCATGAGGCCAAATCGACGCCGTCAACTCCTGGTGGAGGAATGGTCACCGGCGCCGCTGTTAATAATCGCAGCCGAACCTCACCGCCTGAAGCTGCCGTCGAGGCTACTCCTGAGACCACTCCCGTCAAAGTATGCTTTGACAACAGTCAATCAAGAAAAATAAAAAAATCAAAGAATTCATTTTTATCTATTCGAAATATTTTCAGGATCTGAGGCAATTACCACGGCAAGTGCCGGTGGGTTCGGCAGCGGTACGCGCCCTGAGCGGCTTCGGCAATGGTGCTGGTGGTTTGTTCAACTCCAGTCGGCCCTCTACTCCTACTCCAGCCAATCCTCCGTATCAGCATCAACCGATTGCTACAGCGACACTGGCCGGCCTCGCCTCAGGTGACGGTAATTCCATACTCAACCGAAAGCTCGGCAAGATCGTTGCCGAGCGACAGAGCGCTCAACGCCAAGAGTTGAATTTTAAAACCGACGATGAAGCGCTGCTCGAAGTCAAGAAATCCAGCTCTGTCACCAATGAACAGGTTAGTGCTGTTCTCAACGGCCGTACCGATACATCGTGGCAGCAAGCGCAACTCGAGGATCAAGAGGTGAGTCATACGTTTATTTTATTTTTTTTATTTTCAATGATTAAAAAAATTGTATTAATAATATATACAATTTTTCTTAGGTATCTGACATTGTTTCTTCTACAAGTGAAAGGTCTTCAGGACCTAAAGATTTTACGGACAAGGATCAATCGGGACTAAATGATCTGTCAAGAAAAGTACGGTTAAAATTCATTTCCAAGTATCCCACGCCACCTATTCAATCGCAGGTCTGTTTATCAATTCAAATCATTTTAACAAATACGACCACGCAATTATAAACAATAGAGCTCCATTTAAATCTGCTTTACAATCAGTTTCGCACCCGTGTTAAGTTCCGACTTTTCAGGATGCGAGTGCTTTGGGCGGAGCGGAACACCATGAGCATGTAGGTAGCATAGCGATGGGCAGCACCTTTCGGCCTGTAAAAGAAGCCTCGACAAGTACTGAAGAAATGTCAACGCAAACTAATAATCTCGTACCGTATGAGTGTTTTCTCCTGGACATTTTGGAGCACCGGGCACCATCGGTTGCTGACTCGTCGAGCCACAATCAGCAGCAAGGATCCGAACTTAGGCTGTCACCCAGCGCTATGCTCGAGCGCTATATTGAGATGTGCGCTACCACCAGCTCTTCCGAATCTAGGTCTAGTATGTATCATTTTCTTTCCTTTCGGTTAAGTGAAAACTTGTTTTTGCATTTATTTTTAAAATAAACTGCAGTCATATATTTTCTGTAGAAACAAATCGTAAACTAAGTCCATTAAGTTATGAATTTTTTCAATAAAAAAACGATTAATAGTTAACTTAAAATAATTGTCAGTTCATGAATGAAAAATTGTTCACAGCAGCAGAATAATAAGAATTATTATTGAAATTTGAAATATACTGTACCTTTGGCATTGACGTGTTAAAGTTACGATTATTTTATTCCTGCAATCGCTTTATCGCAGAATCGAAGCACAACTGGCAGAGCGGCAGGCGCTCGAAAGGAGGAGATGAGGAATCGGAGAACGGTGGGCTTCCGCAGCAGCAGCAACAGCAACTGATACTGCAGCAGCAGCAGTCGGCTGGCGACGAGAGCGGCGAGTCCGGGCTGTGCTGGGGTGAGATGGACCGGGCCAACCAGCAGATACAACTGATGCAGATGCAGCTGCAGTTTGAGCGTCAACGCCGGGAGGTGCACGCCGAACGCAACCGTAGACTCCTGGGCAAACTTCGGGATTCGCGCGCCCTCGAGGAACTCAATACCGCTCTGGTCAGTCCATCTTTATTCTTCTTAAAAATATCATTGGTAGCAAAAATTCTCTTATATTCTTCAGCGTTACTTGAATGAAATAGTCTTTCACTTTTGTTCATTCTTTCATGTTATGAGCCAGGTTTACATAAATTATTTATTTTTAATTTTATACAGGCTAAATGTAATAAAATGCACTAAATTGTTACTCACTCGTTTAAAAATAAAGAAAAATTATTATTAGGTAAATAAATGAATTTATAATAAAATAATTTATTCTTTTGATGTATTCATTCATCTAAGTTACCAGTGTTTATGTTAGATAAACTCTCCATGTATACATGTAAACATAAAAGGAGATTTAAAACGTAGTGCGTACAATGTAGCTTCAGATTAAGCGTGGGTCATTTAAGTGGAATTCGATAGAGATTATCTTTGAAACTTCACACATTCACAAATGTTGCATCATTAAAACATCTCATTAAGTATATATTGCGCAGTTTCTACTTGCATTTGCGATTGCTTACAATACAATCGTACAGCTTTTATCATTTGGTATCAGAATAACGGAATGGCAAATATTAATAGAATTAATCGCAAACATAACATCAATTGTTTTCAACAATCAAATTATAATATATAACAAGTAAATTATAATATTTGAACATTTCAAGCAATTATTTATTAAACAATTAATCCGTTAAAAAGGGTAAATAAAATTTGCGATTGTTAAATGTACTTTTCTTTATTTCAGACGAATCGGCTAATATTGGCAGAAAACGAGGTCGAGGTGTTAAAGGGGGAGCTTAGCCGTAGTAAAATGGACTCTCACACTGCAGAAAACAAACTCAGGGATGCCATCCAGCATTGGCAATCGAAGGTAAACGCAGATCTTCATATACCATGTCAAAATCGAGATTTTAAAAGGATCGAAGTATATTAACTTCTGATTTTATAGTGCAAGGAAGAGCAGCAGCGAAACGCATCTCTGAAGGATCGAATAGAGTTCCTGGAAGACGAATTAAAAAGCGAAAAGAAAAAGGTAACCGATCATGAGAAGCAGACGCGAGCCGCTGAGGCTACCCTCTTCGAAGCTGCCCACCAGCTGAAGGAAGCGTTGCGCGCGGCTAACCAAAGTGAGGAGCTTAAACGAGTTCTCGACACTGTACAGAAGAGGTTTCTGCTGCTTGGTGAGGTAAGAATTGAGTTTCTTTAAACCGGATATTTTATTGAAATTTATTTTTTTTTATTGTTACACGTTTATTTGAGGAGATTATTAAAGTTATAATGTTCACTTGATCGATCAGGCTCAAGCGAGGATACAAGAAAGAATGGGAGGTCCAATACACATGGCCAGGCAAGAAGCCGCGCAGATCCAAAGGTCTTGGTCGGAAGAAGTTTCAAGTAAGGCATCTCAATCTGATTTATTTATCTTCACATTAATATCAATAATTTAACGTTAATTTTATAATCGTGTTTGATTAGATCTCCGACGGCAACTGGATTCGCAAAGTCAGCACTTAGAACTTTTAAAATCGCGACTGGCAGAATTAGAGCACCGCGATGCTCGTAAGGAAGTACAGCTGGTAGACCAGCAACGACTGTTACAAGAGTCGAAGGAGAAACATTCGGCGGAGCTCGAAGCAGTCGAGTCCAAGTACCGAGCGCAATTGGAGATCAATTTACTGCTGGAGGGTCGGATCCTCGAGTTGCATGGCAAGCTGGAGCAGGCAACGTATGCGAGCTCGGCAGCCACGCTAAATCTGGCCTCTTCGGCCTCTCCGAAAGAGCGCTCACCGCCACTGTCGGCGAGCCTCGCCTCCTCCAGCGAGGGTAGCCTCGCCTTCATACACTCCGCAATGAACGACTGCTGCGACTCAGCCGGAGAGATAGCCAACCTCCAGGCCATCGTCGAGCCTGTCACGGTTGGGCCCAGTAGCAGCGCCGCTACCTCGAACAAGTCGGCGCCGGGCACCAGCAGCCAGCGGTAGAAGATGAATTTTTTGATGTACACATTGTGCACATGCAGAATATCGGATGTATACATGCGGCGCGAGCGGAGTCTCGGTTTTCCTGTTCTAGACGCCGTCGACGACGACTTTGAGAGATTTGTCTCGAAAAGTCTCTGTATAAATAGAGCCGCGCACCTGGTGATAGATGAGGAGACCTGTACGAGTTGGTCGGGAGGACATTTGCGTGGAAGCGCTGACACGTACATACAAACTCACGCATCTAGCTTTCAAACTCTTGCGCTGATACGAAGACGAAACGTCTCCATGGGAGACGCTCTGAATAAAAATAATATTTTGTGAGCAAACACTTGTGTAATGTTTATCTCCACTCCGATACCTATTAAAAATGCTGATAAATTTTATTTATTTCACCCCTTCAAAGAAAAAAAAATCATAATGAAAAGAATACATGCAAAATATTAGAATCAATTGAAATTTATTAAAGAAATACGAAAATTAAAATATACAGTTACTTCAATCAATATTAAAGTAAACACTAACTTAAAGTAATGTACAAATTCTAAAGAAATGTACAATTGGAACAATTTATTATAATATAATTTTACTATACTTTTAAATTAACGTTAAATGAGTAAAAATGCAAAAGCTATTGGATAATATTTTTAGGTAGTGGCAGTTTTTTCAATGAGTTGAGCAGGGTTTAAATTAAATTAAAAGCAAATGAAAACAGACGAGTTTTTTAATCGATATGAAAACATTAGTATTTTCTTAACAGACCACTAGATGCTTTTTGTATAAAACAGACGAATTATTTTTAAAAATTTATATCCCTAAGTATTAAATTGTCGCTCATTTTTTATACTATACAAGTTCTACATTACAAGTAAAACTACTTTTAAAAAAGCTGCGAAATAATAAATTTTTAAAAATAACTGATCTGGTTCAACATGTTCTTTTGTATACAATCGATAAAATTTTACAGTTACATGTGTTCGACTCATCGACAAACAATTCATTGCAAAATAAGCGCGAATGAACTGGAAGCCTGACCTGCATAATTGCTATTCATAGATACTTTTTAAATTCACAGATAACAAATACTTGCCATAGTTGGCGTAAGTTACTTTTTTACATTGATCTTTACTATTTTCTTCAGTTCAACATCAATTTGTTCAATCACGTCTCAATTCGCTTTGCTCGCCTTAATCATTCATCCACGTATCCTAATTTGCTGCACAATCACACATACATAAATCAAGTATCTGGTACGTCAGCGTGGAAAATTCACGCAACAATTGTTCCTTCTCAAGAAGAACAATGAAAATAAAAATTACAGTTCCTATAACAATATTTTATTTTATCCAAATAACAGTTTATTATGCGTTTCTAATTGTATATAAATTTCAATTCATTTTGCTATATCAAAACTATTCCACACAAAAATACCAATAATACTTGCGTCATTCATCCTGGTTAGAAAATTTCATTGCATTAAAAACGGTTGTAATTTTCCTAAAATATGGTACACAATACTTTAGTTCGACAAAGACCCTGAGTCTTGTGCAAAAATGAGTGAAAGTTATTACTAAATAGCTTTCTCTATACTTCATTTGAATTAAAATAAAATTTGTATATTAAACATATTTAAACTAACTAAGGCTTCTCAAACAGAAAGCTTATGAACTTTAATAATTGTAAAATGTTAGAGCATTTTGCAACAAAATCACAGAACACTAAATCAGCAGATGAAAAATCCTATCCAGATAACATCAATTCTTCTAAATCACGTGATTTTCGAACTTTTCACACATACATGCATTATATTTAGCATTTATTTTGTTTTTTTATCTTCTTTGGGACTGTCTTTATTCTCTACATTCTCTATAGCTTTCCTCTTTTTGTCATCCTCAGCTTTAGCTTCCATTTCACCACTGAAGCCAAACTCGTTTACTCTTGTGAGATCTGTCTTGTAGATCCATCGTTGGTATAGGAAGATGAAGAAGACGATGTCATCACGGAAGCAACCTAACCTGTAGAGTGTAGGCATTTTGATGACAAAAGCGAATATGTCATCAATGAAGGTATTCAAGAATTTATAGGACATCATGCGCCAAGGAAGATGTGCCACGCTCTTCAGTTTGTAGTTAATAAACAGTTGAGGTGTCATCATGATGAATCCAAAGGTGAGGAGGAAGCCATACAACATATTGAGCACCCACGAGTACCAGCCCTTATGCTCCAAGTACATAAGAGAGTAAATTGCATAGCCTGCAAGAAGGGGGTATAGTGCCCAGGACAGGTACTTGAATGCTAGCCTGTCATACTCCTTCGTTGATGATTCTACATATGAACCTTTGTCTTGGAATGTTAATCGTGGGAAAATACCGAGGAAACGTCTTGAACGATCTACTTTGATATCTACCACTTTATTAATTTTCCACACTTCGATAGCCAAACCCACGCCGCAACTTATACGTACCAAAGTGTTTGTTTCATTGTCGAGGACATAAAGCAAAACTACAAGTGATTGGAATACATTGAAGAATACTGAACGAACTGACAAACCTTCTAAAGATTTTCGGTTATTCCAGAATTGAATGTCTGCAAATAAAAGATAGTTAAAATAATATAAGATTCAGTAAAAATTTAACTACACAGTATATTATAAAGAAAATTACCATTTTTAAATGCTAAGAATTCAAATACACTATGCAGAATAGAAACTACAATAGTCATTCCAAGTAAATAAGGGTTTGTTTCTAATAAAGTTTCTTTCAAAGTGTCTTGATCATTATCATCCTCTCCTTCTGTATCACCTGCAAATCATGAAATGATTTCAAATTTTAATTACAATTTTTATTTTCAATTTATTACAGATGAGAATAATTCATTTACTAACCAAGAATGGATGGTGTCCATTTATTTCTCATTGTTTGAGCAGTATATAATTGCCATTTAAACAATGATAATGGTTGATAAGTTAATCGCAACTCTAACTCTTTTACAGTTTCATTTAAAGGTTGATAATCTCTTTGCATATTCCAATAGTCATTCATAAAAATAACTGGTTTGTAAAATTTGCCGTTATGTGAGAATTCAATATCTGAAAATTATAGGTATATTATAAAATTGTATTTTTGAAGAAAAAGTAAAAATTTAAAATAGCTTACACTCATCTAAAGGTGGAGGCACCAGTCCTTGAACCCAATTTGTTTGATCTGTTACCAAATTAATGGTTAAATTTGGATGCCAATGAGACAAAATTTCATGGTGCATTAACTCTGCTTTCTAAAATTACAAAAGTTTAATAAAACTGAAAATTTCTATATAATTTATAAAAGAAATTAAAAAATTATTGTTTCTATTTACTTTGATTTCTTCCATATCTGCTTCAGTTTGTCCAGTCAACAAATTATATGTTTTTTTAAAACTAACTTTTTTAAACTTATTCAACATTTTTTTATTGTAGGACATCATTTCTCCAACATACAATTTCTTGCCTGATGAAGGATCTGGTGATTTCCCATTTTTAGTAACATATACATGAAGGTACATTGATCCATTTTTTAATAAACTTTCTGAAGGTACAAATGTATGAGTAAAAACTCGACTTCCATCACCATCGGTTCCACTGTACCAGTCTCCATAAATTAATCCATGTTCAGACCAAACTTTTGCCTTGGGATCATCAAATTCTTTGAAATTTTGTGAATCGGACATATAAACATGTAAATCAAATACAGTTCCATTGGAAAAGATATTGATAGCAGTATTTTGAGCAGCAGGACTGCTGCTGCCAGTGCCACTCATGTTGTGTTGTGAATTATTTGACATTTTCCGGAAAAAGGAACTTATGAAATAAATGATCACAGCTCTAATGATCAGTGACTTAGTGATTGCAAAAAATGATTGCGAATAACTTTCTCTAGGTCTCTGTTCCCCATCTTGATTGTTGACCTGAAATATTAAACTCCTTAAAATCCTGACAATAAAAAACTTAATTTCTCAATATTAATAAATATAGTAAATACTTAGATTAATTATGTTGATTAATATCTTTCTGTGCTTAAAACTAAAGATGCAAAGAAATAGCATTTAAAAGAGCTCTATGTTGAAATGCTCTTTATGTAACATAAAACCATATATTCTCAAGGTAAAAAAATTCAGGAAGTTCAAGACTGTACAAAAATAAATTGCCCTGAATTATGAACGCGCACGGTTTTCCGATAAATAAAAAATTCCTTTTAAATCAATTAAACGATGACTTGGCAATCATGTGACTGCCGCCCTCATCGTTAGCATACGCGCCTCGTCACCCTCGCGGCTCATTAAAAATCCCAAAGCGAGAAAAATTCTAGCTCGCACCTCGAGCGTGGCTGCTCCAAAACATCAAAATATATGCCCATCGCTGACGATTCGTGCGCGACCCCCTCCATCCCTGCAGAGCTTCTAACCTAAAAGGCCAACCCCTCCCAAAATAAACGGCCCGTCCGTCCTGGACCACGATTTAACGCAGGTGAAAGATCAAAGTAAGCTCCAGCCGAGCGAGATAAGAGGACTCACGGTGTTGTCGGGCTCGCCTGCGGCGCGGGGCACGACGTCGCCGTTGCTGGGCCCGGGACTCGGCTCCTCGGCCATCTCGTCGCGGGTAAGCTCGGCGCTGCGCGGCTACTTTCCACCCTGGCTCCTAGAGCCCGTCGTCCTTCCTCTCCTCGGCCGAGCGCGCACTGTCGAGCTGCTATACCCGTGCAAAGTGCACGCACCACTGCCTCGCCGTCGTCAACGTCGTCGTCCGCGGATCGCCGTGTGCGTACATACAGACACAATACATAGGTACTACCTACAGGCTACCCGCTACGGACTACGCGTAACCTACAGACGACGTCGCCGGACGTGACGTATCGCGCGGGCTGATCTCGTGATGTTTCAACGGCGCCGCTTATTGGTCGCTGCAAGAGAGACTGAGCGCCGCGGCTAAATTCGTATTTGATACTCTGTATGATACTCAATAAGCACTGCACACCGTGCGTTTCATAAATTTTATTAATTAGTGCCAACCCTTTAGGGCCAATTGCGCTGCTCCAGACAATTTTCTTCATTCATTATGTTTATAAAAATAATGTATAAAATACTAATTTTCACCTTTTTATATCTTATCAGATTTTTCCCTTCTAAATGTTTAGTAAAACACCAAATAAATCTTTCCGAATTTAGAAATGACGACTATATCAATCTAGTCATTAGCTTTTGTGATAATTTAAAAATATTTTACATTATAGAAGAAAAAATAAATAAAGTGTATTATTTGACGACAAATAATGTACTAACATTATTTTTGTTACTCTTTTGATTTATATTAATAAATTATAATGTTATTCTTTACTTTTCGTACTGTTCGAAAAAAGTTAAATTTCAGCGCGCTACAAAATGCAAAGATTAGGAACGTTTTTTTAAATTACTGTTTTATACACGGCCAACTATATACTTCACGTCAAAAGACATGTTCATTGCAAAATAATCGGTGTATAATTAAATAAAATAAAGATATTTTAAAATCGATAATATTCTTAAAAAAAAAACGATGATAATTCGATGTTCCAGTAGCTCAATAAGTGATAATGACGATAATACTGAAGCCGTCACATTTATAAAAACATTTATAATAAATTTGATCGAGGCTACTATAGAGGTTATATATAAAACTTATTAAAAAATTAATATTTATTGTTAAATACTTTTTAATGTGCTTACTTTGTAGACAAAAGTTGCGGATTCCATCGAAGAATTAGATGTAATAAATTCCTTAGAAAAAGTTGATTCATTGATTTTAAAAAATGAAGAAATTGGACTTAAGTATATTGAAAATATCATGAATGAGTGGCACGAATCAAATGTAGTGATATTTTAAAAATAGTATAATATTATTAACATATTTTTAATAAACCATATTACACATAACATTTTTTCATATTATATGTATAGGAACTTAAAACTTGGTGCTACCATATAGAGTGTATTAACAAAAAAAATGAAGTTCCTTTTTACTTTTATGTTTACGAAGTGAAATGGAGTAAACCAATGCAGGGATACACGTTTCCGATAATCAGTGTAAATGTGTACGTGTTTCTTACAATGAACTCCCAAGATACTGAAGAAACTATTGACGTAAGTTTGGAACACTTTTTATTATCAGCGATGAATAATTAATGAAATTTGCTTTTTTATGTTTTACAAAAATACATGATCTTTACGTACAGATGAAATATATATTCGAGGGAAATCGATTTCTGCACAGCAAACATACATCATTTTATCCCAAATTTCTCATTGATGCTTACGAAAATAAAAAAAATGTGATCGAACGTCTTGATTTTAACTACAAATTGGAATAGATACTTAATTATTTATTTTACAAAAAATAATGTTAAAGACATTTTTATGCAACATTAAAGACATTATTAAAAATTATTACAATTGTTTTTTTAATTTTAAATTTTGGCGGGCGCAAAGCATGCGCACTATACTTGCTATATCGAAAAATTATCGATATATCTGGTTAAAGTATCGATGAAATATCGCGAGTCGCGATATAATCGAATACATCGATAATCTCGTTTTCATTTATTCGATTGTTTTTATTTCTCAGTTACTGTTACTAAATGAAAAAAATTGGAAGATCAGTCATGTTTACTTTATGTGCTTATGTGCTTATAATTATAAGTTAATAACAAGTTATACCTCAATAGATTTTCTGTTATATATAATTAACGAAATAATAAAAGCTCTGTGATAAGATTGACTACTTTTGTAATGAGAAAATATTAAGTTTTCAAGCGAGTACTTTTTAGTAATATAAGATTAGGATGTTAACGAAAAGCGCATAATAAATTTAATAATTTACATTTCAGGTATTAACTTGTGTTCAAATACTATTATTTGAAAAATGGGACGTCGTTATTTAGGATATAACAAAGACTCTCAGAAAGAAAAAATTGGTGGAGATATGCACAATATAAATAAACAAGCTGTTAATGGCTGTCGTGTTATTTTACTTGATTCAGCGTTACAATTACAAGTGAAGCCACGTAACGAAAAACCTAAAGTTAACCATCCAGAAGTATCTACGAGACAAAGCAATCGTATAGTGTTTGAATTAAATGATCATGCATCTTTGATTAAGAGTAACAAGAAGCCAAAAGTAAATTTTGTTGATTTTATTGATCATTCAAAAGTTAAGACTGAAAACAATAGTAAAGATGCTGTCAATGTAAAACAAGACTTGAAAAAGATTAAAGTAAAACAGGTACATTTGGTAGAATCATCTTCAGAATCTAATAAAAATACAAATAACTCATCAGTAAACGACAGAATTATAAAAACCAGTAAGGATGAAATATTAAAAAATTCTACATCCGTTTTAAATTTAATACCTGAAACTATAAAAGTTCCTTTTATACCAATAAAGCCAAAAATAATATTAGACCAAATAAATATGGAGAGAGAACCACAAAGGCATAAAATTCAATTGAAAACACAAGAAACACAAAAAATGCAAGAAGAAGCACAACCACTCGAATCAACAATATCAACTCCAGCACATTCAACGTCTTCATTAGAACAGCAATTATTGAATAAAAAGATTTACCTGCAGCGAGTAATAAAATTACGACCTTTGAATTTAAACACATTTAAATCATCTCAAAAAAATAAGAAACATCAATTGTCAAGTATACTTAAAACAGTTATAACAAATAATTTATCAAATGAACAACAACAAAACAGTAATAAAGAAGCATTTCCTGTAGCATTAAAATCAATTGACAATGAAGATATCAGACTATTAGATTTGAATCCACCAAATGAAAGTAGCGAACAGATTTTAGGAATATAAGTGTTAATTAACAGATTAAACTAAATTTGGAAAAAACGTTTTTGTAAAAATTAGGCAAACATAAAGACAATAATTTATTGAAAATATTGTATTTAAACATTTCATATGAATTGCAATTGAAACTGGTAATAGATTTCTGAGTTTACTTAACTTAATTTGAAGTGATTCACAGAAGTTTTTTTTACGGTGCGATATATATTATTTAGATTTAATTAATTTAGAATAAATTTCCACGATTTCCAAAATTACACGTTATTATTTATTATTACAAATATTAAAGTTCCAGTTTCATAATTATTTTTATAAATATATTATATAAAATAACGAACGTATTTTTCCATTTGGCAATAACCATTCATCGTTTAATTTAAAATGTCAATTATTTTGACTCGCAGTAGATGAGAAAATTAACATCGAAATTAATTTAAAATTTGTACAATGAATTAAACGTAAGAACAGAAACATTCGAAATTTTCCGTTTTTAATACTTTGATCGAAAAAGAATCTTCGAGAAAAGCAAACGTCGTTAAAACGCAAATCCCCGGCGGCGAGTGAAAGTGTCGAGCGCAAAATAGCGCAAAATACTAGCCGTCGAAAAAGCTTCTGCGGGCGAAAAAATCGGCGTCAGCGTTATCAAGCGCGCGGCGCGCGTGCCCCCGGGCCCGGCTGGTGGGGGACGGCGCGCAGACATCGGGGCGCGTGCCCGCCGCTGATAACGCGCCGCTCGCGGGATCGGCACGTGACCGCTCCGCACTTTGCGCGATTTTTTTTTGCCGCCGACGCCTCGCCGCAGCCTCTTTGTCGCTGATGGATCGATTATGCGCGCGACGCGCTCGGCGAGTTTTATATTTAGAGGAACTTTTTTCGACGGGGCCGGCAGACTTCGGTATAAGCGGTTCAGTGGAAATCGCATGATACGGTCGGGCGCTTGGATAAACGATAAGAGACTATTCAAATTGCACTGAACGGCTCGTAGGTTCTCAGCGGTGTTCATTGATTTTTTGCGCCGTTTGTCGCAATCGTGCGCCTTCTCTGCGCTTTGTTTATTCGGATCGTTCGTTGCATTTTTTAAGAAATACTTCTTTAAATTATTTATTTCATTGTTAAATGGTCAGTTACGTTTATCTTTGCATAATAAGTATAAGTTTTTAAAAACTGCAGCGAGGTAATTTAATATAGGTACTTAACTATAATTCAATGATATTGAAAAATGATGAAATTTTTTTCATTATTATTTTAAATAGAAATTTTAATTAGAAAACGAAAAATTCATTGAATGTTCGTAGTAAAATCGTAGTAAATACAGATGTTTGATACCTTATTTTAAGAGGTATTGAAAAATTTATTGTTAAAAATAATAATTCTTGCTTCGTAAAGTACAAATTTTTTAGTCATTCTGACTAAAAGAAAATGAATAAAAGCTGAAAATACACTAAACCAAATTTACTGCTACAATCGCTCTAAAATCATCCCTACGTCAATATAGACCGCAAAAAAGAAAGAGTCGCAAACTTTCTGGAAACTTTAGAAATGTTGAAATCATTACATTTTTTGCCGCAGTGAGAAAAATAAGAAAAAAATCGGTATATCGATGACCCGGGCGATTATTGTAGGCGAACGCAGGATCACACGCTATTATCGTACGCTCCGTCTTAGTGTTGGTAGGTATCCGGGTAAAATTTATTTTGCCCACTGCAACGGTCATTGCTTCGGAACCAGTCCGATTTCGTTGGATACATCATACGTCGAGGCAATTGATAACACGGCGATTGTACTTTTTATTGTGGTGAATTCAAACGTTTTAGTTGGATGGAATATTTTAATGCCGCAAAGTCTTTACCCGCCTTTCTTTGGCGTACGGCTAGTACGCGCTTCGGCCAGCCTTCACATTTCTTCTTATTACTTAAAGGTTTTTCTAATCTGTCGAGCCTCGAGTATGTTCGTTAGATAAACTAATTAAAAATTCAAATAATTTATGTGACAGACAGAAATTGATAAGAAATGGCTTGATCATAATTTTTGAATCTTGCAAATTTTTGCTTTAATACTTATATTTATTTTTCATTATTCTGTTCGATAAACGCATAAAAAATCCAAATCCGTTTCTAAAATTGGATGCTCCAGTGTACCATAACGTTAAATTCTAGTTATCTATTTCAATGAACAAATTTATAGAAAATAGGTATTCATTCTATAAGTAGCCGCTAGGCATTTTTATGAAGGCAAGATAAATGGAATATGTGCAGGATAATCATTGGGTGCAGTATATCAAAATCGGAAGCTTGTAAAAATCATTCGTGACTTTATTGAAGGGTAATCTGTTTCGTGATTTTTGAAGACAGCTTTATTGTTCATAATTAATTAACCGAACGGGAATGCACATGTGCGATAATACTATTGTAGTGAAAAAATAATTGAAATCAAGTAGGTCGAAGATAATGTAATATCAACTTACAACTGTAGTTATTTTATAACCGCCACACTTCCTGGATGTGACTGCAATAATTTATTAAGTTTAATATATTAAATTGCATATTATCGTAGAAATGCACTATGAGTAGTACTAGTCAAAGTATAATAGCTGCCTTCATTCATCACTTTCATTCTCATTCGAGCCACTTTCTCATTTTCTTTTAGATTTTAAATTTATAGTTTTACTCAAATGCATTGTAAACATATACTCAATAGTTGAATAAACGGTTCTATGTTTCTTCAAATTTCATTGCACTTTCGATCCAGAATTCTAGAGCAACTAATGAATTGAGTAGGATCTTGTAATTTTATAACTTAATAAGAACGAAGTCACACGTAATTTTAATTTTAATGTACAGAATTTCTTTTAATTTTGGCCCACTTTCTAATTCTTAAAAAATAATGGGGATGAAAAAATAAAAAAAATGCTTATAAACGTCTACTTTTGCAAATGAAGTTGTTGAATTAAGAAAAGAAGAAAATTCAAGAAGCTTGACGGTATACCTGAGCAGCATGACGAAAGGCCTTGCTCATGGTGCTCATGGTGCTCCGAGCACTATGTCGCGCGGCCGAACAATGCCCGGCGTATGCGCGTCGCCGTTTATCTCGACAACCCTCGCATTGACCTGCGCGCCGATAACGGCTCATTGGCTAATGCGACGTCGCATGCGCTCCGCTTGTCTCCGGCCAATCCCTGCCGAGGATCCGGCGATTTTTCGCCGATAGCCCCAGGGCTCGGCGTCATATATAAGTCGCGCCGCGGCCGGCGACTCCACGTTCGAATTTTCGACCGGACGACCGATCCTCGCCTCGCAGCACCGTCCGCACTCTCCCTCCTCAGCCCCGCGCCATGGAGATTTTCGGCGACAGCAAGACCTCCGGCCTCGAGCACCTCACCCTCGAGCAGATGCTCGAGGACAACCTGCCCGAGCCCATTCTCAAGGAGGTCAAGCGGATCATCTACGGCCGCGAAGTCGAGTAAGGGTCTTTATTTTATTGCTTGCGCGGATTATGCCGCTAACGTTAAAATAAAATTAAACGAATATTATAGTAAAAAAGACTTCTTGTATTACACTTGAGGAAACGGATAGACGATTATCCTTTTAAAAACTCGTAATAGTTTAATTGACGAGAATACATCGCTGCGTTTAGCTTAATATTGGATTATTCAAATTTATGCATATTTCATTTATTCGCCGTGACTGATTCGTTAATTTAATGGCATGATTAATTTGAATCTTCTCGCTTGCTTCCTGTGATAAAATGAACATCGTTTTTTTCGCAAGATCTTATAAACCGTGTCTTTTTACAAATTGAAAGCCGTTATTGTATCTATAACTTCTGGGATACAATGTAAATGCAATTAAAAACTTGTTTCACATGCAGATATTAAAATGAATTTTATGCTCACAAATAATGATGCACAGGTGGGCTTGCTTTCTTACATATTTAGTGGTAGATTTAATTAAAAAAACAATCTCGCATAAAAGTCATTAACCGGATAAAATTAATGAATGTAAAAAACGATGATTAAAAAGAGCATCGTCCGTCTATACTGTGTCTCGACGATAATGCCGTGAAAGGCATGTTGATAAACCGACAGGCGCGCATTTAACAACAAAACTGCATCGATCGCCGTTCGCCAGATTATCTCATTCGTTCTTTCTTTCGTGCTTCGGTTCTGAAGCACACCGTTTCATTGCGTGCTTTTTATTTATCTTGGACTATACATGCAGTTATTATACAGCAGAATAATACAATAATTTTTGAGAAATGACTTAACATTTTTTCTACAATTGTGAGAATTTTTCTCCATTAAAAAAAGCCGAGACACTTATTTTTTTAAATCTATAAATTCTAATTGATAAAACACCGTCAGAACTTACGAAATCGCATGTAATATAATTTTAGAAAAAAATGTACTTGTAATCGTTATACGATTAACGTGAAAAAAATTAAATTGAATTTAAAATAATTTTGGTACATTGACAGACCCTTGGAGCTGCCGAAAGTAGAAAAGAGTTTCAATTGCGAGGTGAAGGGTTACAAAATGGGTGGCGCTCTCCAGGAGCAGCTGCGGCCTCCTCGCACCGTGCGCGTGGGCATCATTCAGCACACCATTGTCCTGCCCACTACCGAACCGGTCCGCGACCAGCGTGACGCCATCTTCAAGAAAATTACCAAGTACATCGAGCACGCGGCCAGCTGCGGAGTCAACATTATTTGTCTCCAAGAAGGGTGGAGTAAGTATTCTTCCTCGATTCGGCTCCAAGGTCAATTAAAATTTATTTTGTAAATGCATGCAAATTCAGTCTCACCAGGTATAGAATCTAACGACTGCAGAACAATGCTAGTTATACCTTTTGACTTGATGAATTTTAAATGTATCCCATCCAGAATTTCTAAGTTTTATTCAATTCAAATGTGCTATGATATCAAATGTACACCGAAATAACTAATCGATCGGTAACAAAGACGCATTAAAAATGAAAAATCATAAGGAAGTTTAAAAAAATATTGTTTGTTAACAGCAATGCCGTTTGCCTTCTGCACCCGCGAGAAGTACCCGTGGTGCGAGTTCGCGGAGGACGCGCTGACCGGTCCGGCGACGGAGCTCCTCTCGGGCCTGGCCCGCAAGTACAGCATGGTGATCGTGTCGCCGATCCTGGAGCGCGAGCGCAACGGCGACGTACTGTGGAACACCTCGGTGGTGATCGGCACGGACGGCCGCGTCATCGGCAAGCAGCGCAAGAACCACATCCCCCGCAAGAACGACTTCAACGAGTCGACCTACTACATGGAGAGCACCCTCGGACACCCCGTCTTCGACACCCCCTACGGCAAGATCGCCATCAACACCTGCTACGGCCGGCACCATCCGCTCAACTGGCTCATGTACGGGCTCAACGGCGCTGAGGTACGATTCTCCCTTTAATTGTACGCTGTGTATGTATCACTGCCCCTAACAAAAAAAAAATCGCATTTAGGTTTCGCGTGTAGAAAAAAAGCTCATTTTACTAGCAAAATTCAAAATGAATTACGGAAAAGCGCACTTTTCAGAGTTCTGCGAAATTATGAATCTCACAAAATGTGCTTTTCCCTGCTAGAAAACGTTTAATGTTCTCCCTTGACGAAACGATTTTTCGAACATTTTTCGCTCATTTAATGGCCATTTTTCAAACTAGTTATTGAATGGGCGAAAAATAGATAATTTCCAGCAGGGTACGTTGTCCTAATTCTGAAATATGCTAGTTTTTTGCCGATAAATGGAAACGAGCTCTTTTTCTTTAAAAGCGAAGACGCAAAATTTGACCGGTACCATCTAACGGCTATGTTTTGGGTTTTTTCCCGTTTAGATCGTGTTTAACCCGTCGGCGACGACGAAGACGCTCTCGGAGCCGTTGTGGCCGATCGAGGCCCGCTGCGCCGCCATCGCCAACAGCTACTACACGTGCGCGATAAACCGCGTGGGCACCGAGATCTTTCCCAACGCCTTCACGTCGGGCGACGGCAAGCCCGCCCACAACGACTTCGGCCACTTCTACGGCACGAGCTACATCGCCGCCCCCGACGGCACCCGCACCCCCGGACTCAACCGCGTCAGCGACGGCCTCCTCATCGCCGAGATCGACCTCAACCTCTGCAGGCAGATCAGGGACTTCTGGGGATTCAGGGTGAGTTTAAGCGATTCGTCATTACTCTTCTTGCTTCTTTTTTTATTTTAATTTGGCCCTCTACAGTTTTCAATTCGCTTAATTCAATTATTGCAACTTTATGGAAAAGTAGTTATTATTGCGGATGTAATAATTGATGATCGGTAAAGTAGAGAACAAAGGATAAAATGCAAACAAGTGGTCGGTTAAATTTGAAGAGTTACAATGTTGCTCCAATTACCGCAGAATGCGATCAGCTCGTTAAAACGCTTGCTTCGCTTATCAAGACTTAACGCTCAATTTAAGTTTTATCATTTGCTCCAACCTCGTATGCGCAAGCGGCTACTCATTTTTCGTGCTAAAAATGTTTTTTTATTACAACTTTGACTAAATATAAAAAGAAGATAGTAAAATTATCATAAGGCTTAATGCAAGGCACTTTACCCAACAGTCGCTAATTTACATTGTAAAGCGTCGTTGAATTTTTCTCCTTTGAAAATAATGCGATTGCGCAAAGATTAGCAAACGCAGACGCGTTTTCCGGCTAGGAATGCGCGAGCGGATTTATTCCTACACCTTCGGTAAACCAACACTGTAAGCTTTTTTTCTCGCTGGTTGCAGATGACCTCGAGGCTCGACATGTACGCGAAGGAGCTCGCGGAGGTTGTCAAGCCGGACTACGAGCCTCAAATCATCAAGCAGTAAACGATGTCCGATCCCGGGAGGAGTCAGATTTGCCTTTGCAAATTTTGCAAGTGTTTTAATCTCTTGATTTTTTTTATGAACAATTTCCAGAAAGTGACTATCCACTCTACGGTCAATCTTAGGGTACACTTATGTTGCTGTTCTCATTTTCTTATTTTTTTTTTTAAGATTTTTTTTGTTTGTTTTGTCAACTTATAGACTGTGAAATGTTGTATGTCTTTTTATACTGCGTTTCTTGAATATGTATTGTTTTACATTGTGTATTTTACATTTACAAATAAAGACAAAATTTTACAACACATTTGTAAAGGAATTTTTATTGCATTATTTCATAAAGTGCCTTAAATAAAATTAATTCTACAATTTTTTCCAGGAGCAACAATTAATTTGATGCGCTGCAAAGTGCAGTGTATTATAAATAACTTATTTACGACAGATTCAGCATATTCGATAATCACGGTAAACTGCAGACTCTCGAGAACGAGTAAATACCATATTTAAAAATCCTAAAAAAGAACGTCTGATAAATACCTTGAAAATAATGAATTAAAATTGTAAAAGAAATACATAATTATGTTTGCATCATTTTTTGAAATAATTAGAGAAATAAATAAGTAAACAAAATATAAATTTTAACACAGAAATCCCTAAATAGGTATGATTGCTGAATAAAAACTTCTGGTAATTTCTTTGTAGAAAATATTACTTATTGACAGTTCGTTAGAAAAAAAACGTCGTTCGAAATCCATAAAGCGATAAAATTTTTCACCTGTCGCATTAACAAATCTCCAGCGAAATACCGCATTAGCGAATCGAAAGCAGAATACCGCATTACCGAATCACAAACAAAATACCGCATTATACCGAGGCATAAAAAAAACCAACGAAATTTCACCCGATTGGTAGTCCGTTAGGAAAAAAATAATTCCATAATCATGCGATGGCTAAAATTGTCCACCTGCCGCATTAACGAATCAAAAACAAAATACCGCATTACCAAATCACAAACAAAATGCCGCATTATACCGAAAAGAATCTCACCGATATTCCACCAATATCCTGCAGACTATAAAAAGACCCATAAAGTCCGTCTACTTAGCGAGCATCGCCGCCTCTAGGTACGTAATTAAAGCAAAAAAAAGATCCATTGCTAGCGTTCGATTACGTATAAAATCTCGAACATTCCGCGCGCATCTCCCTCCTCTCTCGTAACTCGCCGAAAAGGCAGCAGCAGCAGCCCCCCGTCGACACCCCCCTCGCGATAGTTCCGCGCGCAAAATAAGCGAGATGAAACGGAGCGGCTATCAAGTGGTAAACATAAGGCCTATCGGCTCTTCCGCTGACCCTACGGGTGTATCGGTGCTTTCACCCGATTGTCCGGCTCGTCGCTGACGGCGGGGGTACGAAAAACGCGCCGCGGCCGCCGCTTATATAGCCAAGTCGCGCCGAGCCCAACTACAATTCGCGATCGGCGCTCAAGCACCTCGGACCGATTCCTCGAGCTACTGTGCGCACGCAAGGCGATTTCTGACCAAGGGTGTCTTTTTTTTCTGGAAGGTTTTTTCCGAAGGAGGCCGAACGATGGAATCGCACACGGTAGAGCAGATCCTTGACGATCATGTGCCGCAGGAGCTCCTCAAGCACGTTAAGCGGGTGATTTACGGACGGGAATTGGAGTGAGTATATACTTTTTTAATAAAGGAATTTTTCTATTTTTCTAGAAAATGTAAAAATTAATTTTTTACATTACTCATGCGTTTCACGATTTGTTTTTCTACAATAATATAATAACATAATGAGTAGACTGGAGAATAAAATGTGAATAATGCATTCAAAAAAAATTTCTGTCTTACTACTTTCTATTTAAATAAAAATTCAAGTATTTGTGATATACAGACTTTAAAAAAAAATTCTAAACATTAGCAAACATCGGCATTGATAAAATCCCTTATAAGTAGATAAAGCCGGGATAGGTAAGACGATGCATCACCGATACCCGTGAGATTTGTTTTGCAGGTCTTTTTTTCTGGTCACGGACAATTAGTTCCAATTTAAAAGCACAGACATGTTATTTTTAACAACTACTCTCATCTTTAAATTTACATATACAATTCGTATTGTTGAAATTATTTTTTGAGAAAACAAAGATAATCTCGCGGGACATTGAGCAATCCTTCAGCTTCGATGATAAAATGCACCGTTGCGAAATCCGCATCACCATTATTAAAGTAAAAAAGAAAAAAAAATTTTTGCGCACAGGGCGCTACCTCTACCTCCAATGGAGAAGGACCTGCAGTGCGAGCTGAAGGGCTACAAGATGGGCGGCGCCCGGAAGGAGCAGCTGCGCGCCCCGCGCAACGTCCGCGTGGCGATCATCCAGCACGGCCTCGTCGTACCCACCACCGAGCCTGTTCGCACTCAGCGCGAGGAGATCCACAAGAAGGTCGTCCGATACATCGAACACGCCGCGTCCTGCGGCGCCAACATCGTCTGCATGCAGGAGCTGTGGAGTAAGTTTCTCTTCGATTGTCCGTCTGAGAATTTTTTTTTAATTTAAAGTACACAAGTTAATTTAAACTGAATCTTCATAAAACAAAATAAAATCTTTATAAAATAAACGATTTAGCATTGATCGTAATGTTACATTTGACAATTTCAATGTTACCAAGCGCTAATGCAACATTGAAAAATAATATTAAATAATCGCGTTGAAATAGCATTTTTTTTGTCAAATTATTATTGTATTTAATAGCTTTATAGTTTGTAAAAATATCACAACTATAATGAATAACATAAATAACAATTAATTTAAATCCAATTTTCTCATCATCTGTCGCATCGCAAAAGCATCCGGATTCCGAAATGTTATGAAAAGTTTATTTTGATTCGGTAACACACTCGTGTAAGACGCAGCATGACCGCTTTATGTAAACAATTAAGAGCAATTACATTTGAATAATATGTGGTAAATTTACCGGTATTGACTTGGGTTGGGAAACCGGCTTCTTTCTGAATAATACATGAGGATACGTATGTCGTTTTTATTCGATACCAGAAATACTAGAATTTTCCGCCTCATTAACCCGACACTTACCTACACGCGAAACGACAAGCAACTGGACCCGTGAATTTATTGAATTCCATAATATCGATCGAGCGTTAAGTAACCTGCGCCGATCGACATGATAATTACTTTAATGGAGCGTTTAATTTCATCCTACTGACAATGCGATATTTACTGCCATCAAAGAAACGCGATATTTTAAATTCTGAATTATTTTTTGCTGTTTTACGATAATCAATGGTCCAAGTGCCAGATAAATAAATAGCGTTGTCAACAAAAAAAAAAACAAAATAAATAAATAAGTATATAATTTGAAATCGCAGCGATGCCGATGGCTTTCTGCACTCGCGAGAAGTACCCGTGGAACGAGTTCGCGGAGGACGCACTGGACGGGCCCACGACGACTCTGATGGTGAAGCTGGCGCAGAAGCACGGCATCGTGATAGTCTCGGCGATCCTGGAGCGCGACTCCAAGAACAGCGACATCATCTGGAACACCACCGTGGTGATCAACTCCGACGGTCGAGTGCTCGGCAAGCAGCGCAAGAACCACATCCCCCGCAACGGCGACTTCAACGAGTCGACCTACTACATGGAGGGCAACTTGGGACACCCCGTGTTCAACACCACTTTCGGCAAGATCGGTATTGTCACCTGCTACGGCCGTCACCATCCCCTCAATTGGCTGATGTACGGGCTTAACGGCGCTGAGGTGAGACCTTTACCGACGTATCTAAACATATCCTGCAACGCTGATATAGTCCTGTAGGATTTGCATAAAAATTCCGCAAAAGATTTTTAGTCACGCAGATAGGTATATTATTAGCTACCTACACTGCACCGCTCTGCAATATAATCTACATAACTATAAATTATCTACAATGTTACATTCATTTATGCAAAATAAATTCTATTTTATAAATATAAAACTGTATTATTAATTAAAAAAAATTGTTTTCTAGATCGTGTTCAACCCATCAGCGATAATAGCCGAGAATTTCGAGACACTGTGGGAGGTCGAGGCTCGCTGCGCTGCGATTTCGAACAGCTACTACACTTGCGCGATCAACCGCGTGGGTACCGAGGTGTACCCCACCGAGTTCACTTCCGGCGACGGCAAACCCGCCCACAAGGAGCTCGGCGAGTTCTTCGGCTCCAGCTACATAACCGCGCCCGACGGCACTCGCACCCCCGGCCTCAACCGCACCGGCGACGGCCTGCTCATCGCCGAGATCGATCTGAACCTTTGTAGACAGGTCCGCGATCTCTGGAACTTCCCCGTAAGTCATTGTTTTTCGATTACTGTCAAATTCTTTCGTCGATCCGTGTTGCGCGCCTTTCAAATTCTCTAGGTATTTTAAGGGAGAAAAAGTGTGACTAACGATTTTTTTTTAATTTTGCAGATGACCCGCAGGTTGGACCTTTACGCGCGAGAGCTGACCAAAGCCGCTGACCCGAACTTCGAGCCACACATCATTGGCAAGTGAGCGCAGCATCCCCGCAATCGCAGCCCGCTTTGTTTTAATTATCCTCTTCGTTTTTTATACCCGCTTGTTTGTTTCTCTTGTATATTTTAAAATTGCTTGTTACGATATATTTTTTTTCTCGTCGCACTTGTTCATTGTGGAATTTTATCCAGATCATGCTGGAGCGCTGCAAGTATAATTCTCGGATCGCACGGGCTAATTATAAGTTGTACTTGTGCATATAGGCGATAAGAGCCGATGCTTGTTATCGCCAAATTTTTAATGCCTTAATAAAGTGTTGGTGTTTAAAAATTCGGAGTTGATAACGTTTTTGACCTGCTTCTGCACATCTCTACACCGCAAATTTTCCATGTGGATATTATAATATGTATACGAGATGTATACATTTGATAAATTAAATCGCTAATTACGAATAGCGCTATCGTTAATTATGATCGTAATTCTGATATCAAAATGATTATATGCGACTTATACATTAAAGATTGAGGACATTGATTCGTAATTAAATGTTTAAATAGTCTAAAATAAGTTAATAAAATAAACGACTAAGAACTGCATTTTGCCATTCAAAAAATGGCATCGAAAATAAATTGAAACAAAATATGTTTACGCTAAATTTCATCGCTATCAATCCGCTATTTTTAGCGATTTCACCACAAAATTGCCACAAAAACCGAATTGATAGTAGCTGCATATCAAATTTTCAAATTGAAGTGCATTTGTTGCACGCTTTTATCTAATTGACCAAGGTCGGATGACGGATGTACACCTCGTCGAAAGCAGCTGGGGTACGCGTGAAAAGTGGAAAGAAACCCGGGATTGGTGGTACCCCCACTCGGGCCGACGTCGCCTCTTGTGTGCGTATATGCCATGCACACGCGACGCAGTTGACGTTTATGCTCCGCGTCACTGTGGGTGAGACGCAGCCAGCTGTAGCTAGCTCCCGGAATCTCTCTTTAATGCACTTTTCTTTTAAATATTTGTTGGCTTTCGACCAGCGAGTCTTTGTTATTTGGTGACCTTAAGTTCGGAAGGGTTTTTCAAGTAAGTTATTTGGCTATTTTGTAGAAGTATTAAATATTTGTAGAGTTCAGTTTTTAAGAAAACTTTAGGAAGTTTATAAATAAATTGTAGATAAACGTAAGTACTGCTATGATTTTAAAGGTGGCATAAAATCTATAAATAACTTTGTGATTTAAATTTTTAATTTTTTTGTAAATTAAGAGGTTTTTTATTCTATTCGATAATTTAAATTCAAAATTTATTACAGCTTAAAAAAGCACCATTTACTCTGTTCGTATACAAATATGCTTTGTCAGGTATAAGAATTTTGGAAAACTATGCCTTACACAGTTTACTCAAAGCAAGTAAATAAACAGAACTAGTTTAAAATTGATTTTCTATTATAGATTTTATTATTTATTTTTCAATTTTTTTGCGTATTGCAGTTCCACATCCTGTATTATGAAATTCTTTCCTACATGAAGGGTTTTTATCCTTTATTATTTATAACTTAATAAAATAAAATATTAATAAAGCTTCCTATAATTTTCTTTCAATTTTTATCATGCGCATATCTCAAACGCACACATCTGTCTTCATCTCATCCATATACATCAGATGCGCACATCTTATCAAAGTAAATTCATTGAACGTACACAGAGTCACTGAAAGTGCAGAATATGCGTCTTTGTGCAACCGAGTGCAAGTAAATTACTCGACATTGATTCAAGACTTCTCGGCGCGAAACTTTCTCCTCTGCTCGACTGCAGTAAGTGCATATAGCACCTGCAAAACAACATGAGTCTAGGGTTGGAAAAACTGTCGCTGGAGGAGGTGATCGACAAGGAGGTCAGCCAGACTAGCGGCGCCTTTGTCAACAGACTGATCTATGGACGAGAACTCGAGTGAGTTTAATTTACATTTCATTCAATTAAGCATTGACGACGTCAATGGTGAATCTTCAGTAATATTAGATTTCGCCGCTTAAATTGGATCGTTCGATAGAGCAGCAGGACGTAATCAATTACAATAAATATTTATTGCTCTGATTGGAAGATCTGACTAATTAAATGACGGTACACCGAGATAACTGATATCGATAAGAAGTTTCGAGAAGTCGGTGATCTGACGGAAATTTTTCCAGTTTCCATTTACTATATTAATCAAAACAATCTGCAGTTTTATAACTATGTAGCCAATTTAATAAATGTCATTAATTGATCGAGTATATGTTGTAAATGTATAACAATGACTATAAGAGAGAACTAAATTTTGATTTCTATACAAAGACATTTCGTGCTTATTTAACAATAACGAAAAAATATAAATTTCTCTTCGCAAAAAACAGAAAGCTGGACATCCCCAAGTTGGATGAAAGCAAGTGCGAGGTAGCAGGTTGGCGGATGGGAGGTGCGCGTCAGGAACAGCTGCGGCCGCCACGGATCGTCCGAGTCGGTCTGATCCAGAACTCGATCGTCTTGCCGACGGACGCACCGGTCGAAAGTCAGCGCGCCGCTATCTTCAAGAAAATCGCCGGATACATCGATCACGCCGCTACATGTGGTGTCAATGTTGTTTGCATGCAGGAGGCTTGGAGTAAGTTATTTATTTATTTGTTTCTTTCAGCTGAAAAGAAATATTATTTTGTTGCCTCTATCTTTTGATATCTTATCGGTAATTTGTTTACATGATAATTAAGCCTTATTATGGAAATCTACGTCGTCATAATCTAATATATTAAATTTGAGTTTGTTATCGAATAATACAAATTATAGAATACTTCTGCGGTTTTTGTATATTGTAGATAATTAATTACTTTATCACTCGACTGTTTAATTAAATTTAATACATTTTATATTTAGTATAGATACTAATTAAAAATTTGCCATTAATTCAAATACTGTAAATATGCTTCATTAATAAAAGTACATTGATTTAAAAATCTTTAATATGTTTGTAGCGATGCCATTTGCCTTCTGCACTAGAGAAAAGTACCCATGGAACGAGTTTGCAGAGGATGCAGTCACAGGTCCCTCGACGGAGCTGTTATCCGGCTTGGCTGCCAAGCACAGTATGGTGATAATCTCGCCGATTTTGGAGCGCGACAGCGTAAACGGCGACACGATCTGGAATACGGCAGTGGTGATCGGACCGGACGGTCAGGTGATCGGCAAACACCGTAAAAATCACATACCCCGCGTCGGCGATTTCAACGAGTCGACCTACTACATGGAGGGCAACACAGGGCACCCGGTCTTTGATACGCCGTATGGCAAAATCGCCGTAAATATCTGTTACGGTCGGCATCATCCCTTGAACTGGCTCATGTTCGGAATCAACGGAGCTGAGGTGAGTGCAATGGAATGAAAGTCATTGCGTGAAGTTTGAAAAAATTTCTCTATTTCTTTTATAATAAATAAGTACATACTTGTGGTAAAACAGATGACGAAAAGAAATTATCTGGATTCGTTGAAAATGAATCATTATAAATAAAAATAGCTGTTATTGAAAAACATAATGAACTATTTTCTACGGTTTTTCATTAACGCTTTGTCCTACGTTTATAAATTAGTTTTGTTACTCTCTAATGTACTGTAGAAAATTTTCTACATTTTACAATACACACTGATTTGTAACTTTATTCTCCTTGTAAGAAAGTTTAACAAATTTTTAGATACCTACGGCTCGTAACAATAATACTTTGCATTCTTGTAAAATTAGTTATACTTTATTTAAGTATATTTCACAATTACGAGAGGTGATCGAAGTAATGAAGAGTTTAGCAGATGAAAGTGAAAAAACTGTTAATTTTACAGATCGTATTTAACCCATCGGCGACGGTGGGCACTCTGTCGGAGCCGTTGTGGCCGATCGAGGCGCGTAATGCTGCAATCGCCAACAGTTACTACACGTGCGCGATCAATCGTGTGGGCATTGAGAGCTTCCCGAACGAGTTTACCTCCGGTGATGGTAAACCCGCACATCGCGACTTTGGTCAATTTTACGGCTCCAGTTATGTTGCGGCCCCCGACGGTGCAAGAACGCGGGGACTCAATCGCCATATGGACGGCCTTCTTGTCGCTGAACTCGATCTCAACCTGTGCCGACAGACCAAAGACGTCTGGGGATTTAGGGTGAGTTCCAGTTCAATAACAAATATTAATCTAATCACGTGAATGAAGTTTTCGATGTATTACTAAGAAATTCATAATTTTGATTTTGGTAGAAATATTTACTTTAAAGTTGATAATTGTTTATTATATCTCTAGATGACTCAAAGATTGGATATGTACGCGAAGAAGCTCACAGAAGCATCGAAGCCAGACTTTAAGCCCCAAATCGTGAGGAAGTGAGATCAAGAGTAAAAAATGTTAATATGCCATATTGTAAAAAGTTTCATCTTGTATTTATAAAACGTCTCAAACATTCTCCCATAAGTTACTTTCGAAAAAACATTGTTTGCTTTTTTACGAAAAAATCTAAATTAAATTAACGATCCTCTAGAAGCAATAAAATAAACTTTATACAAATGTATTGTTTTACCTAGTTGAATAATTAATTACATAATTAATCGCTCGCCGACGCGTTAAGTGACGAGTTTCGAGTTTGTTTTTGGTAAAGTAACGCATCTTGATATGCTTTTTTCACTGCCTTCCTGTCCGTGGGCTTCCGCGACTCGATCAACTTTCCATCATCCAGTTCCTGTGACAGTCCAAGTGGTTCCAGTTTTTCCCCCGGCAGCCATTGCCTAATAAATTTCCATCAAATACATTAAAATGTTAACAATTTAAATTTCTTTTATTTTATCAATATATTAAAAAGATTTGGTATTATAAAAAAGCCACATACCATGTTCTCTTGGTATCAAAGAATAACACAAGATAAACTTTCTCCTTATAATTGTTGGCAAGAGCTAGGACATCTTCAGGTGGCGAAGGTATTGGAACTCCTTTGTGCACGGTGCCCTTGGGAGTTTTTGGATCGATGATCAAGGCCGGGTACCAGGGGTAGCCCCTGCACTTGGCCCAAACAAGCTGCAGTGGCATTAGTTCACCGTTGCTGTCCGTTTCCATCTTATTATCGGCTTCTAGGTCATTCTCATTCGTTTGTTTCGCATTCTTCGGTTTCTGGCTTGGTGGCTCCTGAACTGGCGGTGGCTCCAGTGGTTCCTGATTCATTTCCTCCGTATCGTCTTCTGGCTCGGGACTTGTTGAGCGACTGGTCGGACAACTGCTGCAACTTGAAGACTGACTTTCTCGTTCTCCTGCATCACTGTCCGTGTTTCCACTCCTAACAGAAAAAATACACATTTTAACAGAAAATACAGAACGCATGAAGGATTTATCTTTATATTCATGTATATTGTTACCTGTAAATTCTAAAACTGTCGCTTTGTTTTTTCACTTCGTTATCGGGACTGGGCCCGTGTGTTTGACCACGACTTGCTCTTGCCTTTGCCTTTCGTGTGAATAATACTGCGGTTCTGCGATTTACACCACCGGTAGCAGCGCCAGGACTGATGCTAGCTATGCTTGCTCCTCGGGGACTCGTATTCAAGACAGATGTAGATGATACATCTTTTTCACTACATAATTTTGTAAATTATTTTAAAATTCGTATGGAGCGATGAAGTTAGTATTTTAGTAATATAATAGAACTAAATTAGCAGAAATATTTTAATGAAATGGATCATTAACAAAAGTAGGGCAACATTGTAAAAGCAATTTTACTGTTTTTTAAAAGCTTTTATTTAGAATTTTTTAATTATTATTTTTTTTTTTCGTTAAAAACAAATAATTTCGTTAATGACCTATACCATTAGTACTACTTGTATCATACCTAGGTTGCGACTCAGAATCATTACGCGTTCTTACGAAGCGTTCGCGCTTCCTCGATTTCGTTGCGTTTGAATGTTCCTGTGGCTGTGATATTTGTGATTCATCCTCGGTGTCGTCAGTCAATATGCCATCAAACTCCGGATAGTCCTTGCGAGCCTGTTCAATAAGGTAACCACCCTGTTCGCGCATTTTTACGCCAGCTCTGTAAAATATTGTATCCTTTCGATTGTACGCAAGGCAGTTGTTCACCATCAGATTAAAATCTGACTCAAACGCCGATATTGAGTTGTACTCTTGTCGATTTATTTTAGCCTCCATAGTTGAAAGATCCATAGGATGTGTAACAATATCTAGGTAGTCCGGTACTTCCTCGATATTCACAGGTTGTCTGAAGACCTCGTTAGGATCCCGTAATTTTAATGCTTCCAATAATACACTTAATACACTTTCGAGAGGTCGCAGTTCAAACCATAGGCATTTTTCTTTTCTATAAAAAGAATGGAGGATGCACATTAATTTAAAGTTAAGATTAAATAATTTTATTTATATATATATATTAGATCTAAACTTTAAATGTTGTCGAATAACGCGATAACTCAGTGATATTATATGCACACAGAGCTAAGTACAATTCTTTTAATATATCCTGTAAAATTCTTACTTATAAAAAAAAAAAATAATAAAAAAAATAAAAAAAAAAATAAAAAAAGAAGAATCAAAAAATCTCGCTTACTCTTAAAACGAGAAATTTTTGATAACAGGAATTTTGTGTTCACCTACTAAAAATTGCATCTTGCATCTCAGAAAAATACTTGAAACAATACCTACACTTTAAACAATTCCTTCTTGAGTTTCTCGCGTTTGCGAACGAGTTCGCAGAGTAGTCGAGCACGTTCAAGATCTTGACGTAAGCATTGCCAATACTTTAGTTGTCGATACATTTCATTGCGGATCTCACCATCTGGCGTCGGTGAAGAGGCATCACCAAGAGACGGCGGCGCTCGCGGGTGCGGATGCGAGCTTTGCAGCCGCCTCAGTAGCGGGACACCATTTCGGTATTGTCGTTTTAAGGTCCAATACGCTATTAACCTCTGGATTAGTTGGTTTTTCTTTGGCAAACCATCCGCTAAACTATTTAAAGAGCAAACTTTTGAATATTTGGTTGAAAAAATAAAAAAAAATGAAGTTTATTCAAAACTTACTTAGCGATTTCGCGAATTCGCTCAGGTGGAATTGTAGGTATGGAGATGACAGGTGCACTGGAACTCTTTTTATTTGCAATGGCTCGCCGCCTGGCATCGGCAGGATTGGTGCTGGGTTGGTAGTCCGGAGGAGCGTGAGTTTCGCAGTAGGCTGTTTTTTGGACGAGCATAGGTTCGCCGTTTGCCGGTTGAACTGTCCGCATGCGCATGCAAAGGCCCGCTTGCTGAGCGCACGTTACGTGAAAGGCTGCATAGCAATTGCTTTTGTGACACTGAATGCACGCTCCAACACCTCTGCGTTTGCAAACACAACACGTGAGACGCCACCGAGCTGGTGGTATACTTTCAATGCTGTCGATCGGCTCAAGAAATACCGTATTCGCAAACCGCACCTCCGGAATCCATAGAGCACATACCACGTGGGCCCACGTTGCCGGCCGGTCTGTTTGCTTGAACGCGCCACCTAGAAATAAATTTTATGTATAAATTTTTTAATTTTATCAAGTTGAAAGTAATATTTAATCTATATTATTACCTCGATTGGGACAAAGAGCACAGTCGACAGCTCTGGAAGGACTTTGCAAACACCTCCGACAGAGCCATTGCCCTTCAGGAATGTAAGGAACTCCATAACAGTCTTGATGCACAGCCAAGTTACACATGTCACAAAAAAGAATGGCATTACTATTTTGACATTCTCCATCCATGCATATACAGCAAACAGCATCCTCATCAGCAGCAGTGACAAGAGCACCTGCTCCACCTCCACCATTGCTCTGCTGTTGGAAATAAGATTCCTTTTCCAATCGATCCATCAAAAGTTCAAAAGTATCTGGTTCTAAGTTAGGTGTTAACCCGGAAGCTGCTCGACGTTCATTTACTATAGATAACCACGCAGAATCCTCTTCATCTAAATCATATTCGACCTCACCTATAAATTTTTCAATAAATTTGTAGCAACATTTTACATTCAATTAATTTTAAATTTAACAAGAATTATTACCATCTAGCTCCTCTCCACTACGTTCCATAAATCGGACATAAGAATTTGGAAGAGGTTCAGCCTCACCAATTTGACTTTCATAACCATCTATTTCTTTAGAAACTGCTACAGGAAGAGAACTTAATATAGCTTTATCTTCCTTTTCTCTATCTGTAATTGATGTGTTTTTATGAGAAGTATTTTTCTC